>MU001792.1:0-116853 GCA_010093585.1 Melanomma pulvis-pyrius CBS 109.77 | reverse complement strand
CGGCGGCTAGCGCGGCCGCTACTCATAGGCCCCTGCACGTGCCCTTCAGAGTGCATCCCCAGCCATACTGTACCACTGCACGCCCCGCCGTCTCAACCCATCAACGCCGCAATGTCCACCTCCATGGCACGCAATCTGTTCGGCAAGACCATCCTCATCACAGGCGCGAGCGCCGGCATCGGCCGTAGCACCGCCTTCGAGTTCGCCCGCACATCTCCAGCCAGCCTCAGGCTGATCTTGACCGCCCGCCGCGTCGACAGGCTGCATCAGATCGCAGAAGAGATAGAACACGAAGCTGGGACTGGGGTGAGGGTGCATGTCGTGAAGCTGGACGTCTCCAAGCCAGAGGAGATAGAGCGATTCGTCCAAGGGCTGCCGGAGGAGTTCCGGGCCATCGATGTTCTGGTGAACAATGCGTGAGTCACATGGCTCCAGGATCCATGGAATTCCTACAAGGCTCTGACCCGTGACTTCGCACAGCGGCTTCATGTCCGGCGTCGAGCAAGCACCCGATATTCCGCCCAATGTCATACGCGACGTCTGGGCCACAAATGTCACGGGCGTCATCAACATGACTCAGGCCATCCTTCCCATCTTCAAAGCGCGGCCAGATGGCGGCAGAGGCGATGTAGTCATGCTGGGCAGTCTCGCGGGGCGAGAGCCGTATGTTGGGGGAGCGGTGAGTACTTCACGTGACTTTGTGCAATGGCAAGTTGACTAATATGGCACGACCCTTAAAGCTATACTGTTCAAGTAAAGCCGCTGTCCGAGCTTTCACGGATGCTCTTCGGAGGGAGCTCATCGCCACACGAATCAGAGTCATCACTGTGGATCCAGGACAAGTCCTGACGGTATCATCTTCCCTCCTCTCTTCGATTAGCCGGCCCTGACTCAATACACAGGAATTCACTACGATCCGATACCGAGGTGACCAGGCCAAAGCAGATGCAGTATATGCGTAATGAGCCAGTTCGCTGACACTGAAGAAATGCTAACTTTAGCAGAGGATGTGAGCCGTTGACCCCTGACGACGTGGCCGAAGTCATAGTATTCGCCGCCGGAAGACGGGAGAACGTAGTTGTAGCCGACACGCTGCTGTTTCCATCACATCAGGTATGTTCCAGCGGCAAGTGTAGATCTGCGATTGACAGTATTCTAGGCTTCGCCGACACATGTCCATCGCAAGTCGTAACATTCAATGTCAATAATTCTGTTAGAGGTAAACATAAATCTTCGTGAAACAGACATTAAGAATAAGACGTCTATGAACATTCGCAAAGTAAAGCATTACCAGATGGAAAAGCAAGCCTGCCGCCTCCATCTGAAGTACCCAAATTACATTACCCCACAACAAAAAGAAGAACAAGCGTGGCAATGCACCCAAGCCGCACGCTCCCCCGCCTCCCCACAGCACCAGAAACTTTAACTATAGGCCCACCTCCACCACCACCAGGAGCGACAGTCGCACTCTGCAGGTTGATATTGATATTGTTGACATTGTTGTTGTTATTGTTATTCGTATTTCCTCCGCCACCTGGCGCCGTGACGACCGCCGTCGCCGTCGCCGTCACCGTCATGAACGCCGGCTCAACATCAGAACTCGCGCCCGGCTGATCGGTGTACGATCCCAGCGCTGTAAGCATACCTGGTGCGGTCCAGCAGTCATACTGGTAGTATGTGCTGACCGGAAACTGGACCTCGAGCGTGAAGCATTCGGAGTAGGCGTAGTTGCTGGTGAAAAATGAGCCGTTGTCGAGAACAATCACGCACATGTACACACAAGGAGAGAGGGAAACCGGACGGAAATGGAAAAACAGAAGAAACTAACGCACCATTTCCGGATATATGGGTTGTTCTGACAGTACATGTCGCAGTATGCCAAACTTGTGTACGGCAGACATGTTGTCGGCAACACGCAGTTCACCATATTTCCCGCTTGACAGCAGCCCGCGGCTCCATTGGCGTTGACCGCGCATTCCATTCCAGGACTGCATGTCAACGACGAGGCTGTAAGTTATAAGCTCGCAACTCATGGCGCTGACGAGGGCGCATTTCGTACCTTGTATTCCATTCACGTACGCACAAACACCTGGACCTCGCTGACGCGCCGCAAGCCGCCTTAGATCCTGTCGCTCGGAAGGCGAGGCAAAATCCATTAGATAAGGCGGGTCGGTGGGAGCTGGGCTGAAGCCCAAAGTTGCTGCTGAGATGGCATGGCTGTTGGTGGGCTGGGAGGGGGAGATGGCTTGGGTGAGGATAGCAGAGATGGTGACGAGAAGCAAGAGTAGGAAATATGAAGACCAGTGTTGGTCCATAATCGCGCAATTAGAGCAGACTGCGAAGCAGAAGAGGAGGAACGATCGATGCGGGGCCTTCTGGAGGGGTGGTTTGGCGGCCACTGCATCTATGTTATGCCCCCCTCCCACCCATCAGCCAGCCCATTTATCTTGAGGCTTCATCCAACACGAGCGCCAAGCCATGACCACAACCCACCCTTCGAGGCAAAAAAACCCAGAACCCTATAGGATTCAAGGGCGAGAAGATACCTCACCGTTCGTATACGCGAGGCTGTGGAGCTGAGTCCCGTGGCGCGCTTGGCGACATCCCCTTCCGGCGCCCAGGGCCCTCGCAGCCTCGTGGACCCTGTCCAACTTCGCAAATGATCGTCTCGCGGCGACCAGCTACTACAAACACGCCATAACTGCGCAAAATCTGGCCAATTGTGCGGCACGTGGAGCAGGTCACGGCGGACCAATGTCGAGATAAGGAGACACTGGATCGCGTAAGTTTGACGTTCTAGACGAGAGGGACAGACTGGGCAGACACGGTGCTGCTATTTATGGAGAGGATGTGGCCTGACGGTATGGAGTGGGCTTCTGGCAGGAGGGTCGAAGGCTGGGGAGGGAAGATGGGGCGGGCGAGCGTGTAAGCAGTGACTCTTGGGGTAGACGGCGAGTACATAAAGCACATGGCCCTCATCCTCACACCTTCTTACAGGCGTTGTGCACTACCGTCACTACTCCATCCTCGCGGCCACGCCGCTGCCCCCACAACACAATGGCATGCCGCCTCTTTGCCACTTTTCTCCTCTCCCTTCTCCTCATCGCCCCCGTAGCCCCAGTCCCCTGCCACCTACCCCAAGAGAAGTTCCTCCACGAACAACCAATCCCGACCCCGCAGCACCCCGCCCAGACCTGCAACTACCCGGCATCCCCAAACTGGACGCAGCGCCTCACGATCTACGCCTCGAAAGCCCTCGGCCCGCAGCGCACCGCCCGCACCCTACAAGCTCTAAAGATCTCCATAGTCATCTGCCAACGCACGTCTCCCCAATCCCAGCCCCCCTCGATATAAACCCCCCTAACCCAGTCCCCGCAGCGCAAGCACACCACCCGCCCCCAGACCCGCCTCGCGACCTCACCGCCGCCACCGCCGAACTAAAACTCAAGCGCGAAACAAACACGAACACGAACAACAACAACAACACAAACACGGTCAATGTAGGTCCGACGCCCGAGCAGGAGCAGAAGAAGGACGACGGAGGGGGCCTGACCAAGGAAGCTAAGATCGGGGTTGGGATTGGGGTTCCCACGGCTGTGTTTGCGCTGATTGCGCTGTTTATTGCGTGTTATAAGGACTGAGGGGGTGTGCGGTGCTAGAGTGTTGGAGTAATTTGTGGTGCTGGAGGGAGGGGGTGGCTTTCATTGGTATCACGGGTGGATGGGTGGATGGGTGTGTGTGTGTGTGTGTGTGTGTGGTTTAAATAGGGTGTAGATAGTGGTAGCTATGTAGCCTTTTGTCTAGCGTCCAGGAAGTAGCTTTAATTAATATCGCGAGTGTATGCAGATTAAACCAGGGGTGTGGCTAGTAGTAGCTATATAGTCTTTTGCCTGGTGTCCTGGGGAGTCAATCTGCGTAGTGAAGGTGTCGAGGGGATACGGCGCCGACGGCGTGAGGTAGGCGTGTGCAGCCTCTGTAGCGGCCTTCACGGTCTAGGAAGCGAGCACAGGGTGTTGAAATAGTAGAAGTACATTGTAATGGATTGATTGCATATAGGATTCAACTATTTGCAGCCTGGTATACAACCCCCAGTCCTGCAGAGCCGCTCGTCCTATCGCTCGTCTGCAGAAAATAAGGCCCTTCGCGGGGAGTGCAGATGCCGCCGTGCAGTCCATCCGGGTCTACTGGCCCCTCCACTCGATAATTGTATTCCGGCTCTTGGTCTTCTTCAAGTACAGCACCGTCTCGCCGACCCCACATACCACACGCCTGATCTCGATGAGCCGGCCCAGCGCGGCCTCCCTGGGAAATAGTAGCCGGGAAAACTGGAGAAGATCCTCAACCTCCGGAAATATGAGCCTGTTGACTTTCAGCGCGAGGTGCTGTGTCTCGAGAGCGATCTGGTGACACGTCGTTGCCAGTCCGGGGACTGTGTAGTGCGTGTGGGTGGTGGAGTTGGCGACCTGGAAGCCGTTGGCGACGCTGCTGTACACCAGCTCACCCGTCGTTGTCGTCATTGCGTGGCGCCATATCTGGGATCTGATCTCCGGCGGGAGGCTGAGGAGCGGCGAGATCGGAGACGGGGGAGGAGTGGTGAGGGGCCCCAGGACTTTGGGGTGGACCTTTCGGGCGCGCTTGCGCTGTGGCTTCTTGATGCCGGTGGGGTTGCTGGTCGAAGCGAGATTGAGGGCCATTTCGCGGGGGTGTTAGCGACGTAGGCTGAAGTGAGGTGTGGTTTGGAGGATGTGGTTGAGAGGAAAAAGGTCCCTGTGTTGGAGATATGGGGTGTTGCGGGTGCCGCGTGGGTTGGGATACTGATGGCTGGCGGTTACGCAGGAAGTGATGGTTGTGTGATGGATTTGGGAGAGGGAGAGGGGGGGTTGTGGGTATGATTTGAAGTGAGGGACGTTCATGACACCTAGGTCGGCCATTGTAGCCATCGGGACAATAGAAAACTGGGGCCGCGAGTGATGGTGAAGATGCACGCAGAGTTCACCTTCACCGCACGTCTCATTTTTTGAATACGGTCACTTGCTCCACGTCAGCTCTCGCATCTCCACAATGATGCAGCACTAACATACCATTCACATGAATAATACGACTTTCGAGCTCATGCTGACGACCTGTCTGTCTTCAGGTCCAGATATCCATTTCGAAATTCATTTGGTTGGTCACGTGCCTCGACCCACCATCCTCTGGTAACCTTGGAGCTCTATCTCGGTACTGAACCACGACCCCAAAAATCATCTCACAGCACAACGCCACTCCTGCCGCTATCCTCGAATTCGATCTTCTTTACATGCGGGCCCGGTACCACCACCAACCCCACATAGCGACTATTCCACGTCACCGGCACAGAGGGATTTCCCGAGGCCTCGACAGCCTCACGAATGACATCAGCAGGCGGCGCGCGGTACTCGTAAGTCAGGGCGAGGATGATGTTGCGGTCCTTGGTTGATGTTAGCGTGAGTTTTGGGTAGCGATTCAGGGCAAGAGTAGACGACAGAATCCACGATACGAATAGACATAGTAAGAAAAGGAGTGAAATATGATGAAGGCCGAGTACAATGATTCTGACGTATTGAAAGACCTACCTTGTCTGTGCATTTCATCTGGCCGCCGAACACCCTGTCATCGGTGGTATGGATACGAAGGTTCTTGCCGATGAATTGGGAGAGGTAGACACTCGCTTCTGTATTGTCCATTGTGGGCGATGACGACACGTTTCCCCCAAAAGGGATCGTGAAGGGAACTATTCGAGCGTTATTCGTTCCTGCAAACCCTTGCAGCGATGTCGTTGAGGTGTGAATGTCGGGAAAGCGGCGGCCGATCTTGGCACTTAGTCATCAACTCCAATCTAAACTTTTGTAGCCTCAAATATTTGTCCATCACATCATGTTTTCCATACGGCGGAGCTGCCAATCGGCTCTCCTAACATCCAAATCAATAACGCCACTCGCCAATGCCTCCCGACGCGCCTTCTCCCGCAGCAGCGTCTGCCGGCGAGGTGAGAAGAACTCGTTCCCATGCACAACAGCTCCAACTGACCATCCCATGAAGGCGCCCTGCCCGTCTTCCTCGAGGCCTCGTCGCCGGAACTTTCCACCCTCCTCCAGACACTAAACCAGCGGGTCCTCCTCCCCTCGCACCTCACAAAAGCCCAAGCGAAGCTCGTCTACAAGCAAGAGAACAAGGCCAAGCTGGAAGCCGAGCCCATCGAGATCACACTCGGCGATGTGACGCTGCCCCTCGAGCCGCTGGACCGCAACCGAGACATCCCCAGCCGCTGGAAGACGATCAAGGAAGTCGTGGCTCAGAGCAAGACGCCCGAGGACTGGGAGAACGTGGTGCGCATCATGGAGGGCTTCGAGAACGCAGGCCAGCCGCTGAAGGCGCAGTGGAAGGAGCTGATTGTGCGCAAGCTGGGCGACGCGGGGCAACACCACCTCATCCTCAAGGCAGCGCAGAGGGCGGCGGCGACGGGGCTGCGGCTGGATAACCCACAAATGGTGCGCACTGTGTTCAGAGTGCTGCACTGGAAGGCGCTGGAGTCCAAGTGGGACGAGGAGGAGACCAGGAAGGCGCTGGCCCTCGCGGAGCAGTTCGTCGAGCTCATGGAGGGCGACGAACACTTGGGCAAGAAGAACGTGGTGCCGGGCGACCTCCGCGCGTCGCCATTCACCATTGCCATGCCGCTGGAACTTGCTGCGGTGCGGGCGAAGCGACACACAGACGGGCAGGACAAGGACGGCAAGGTTGCTAAATATGCGTCTCGGTTCATGAAGGCCACCAATCAGGATGACTTCCTCACGGTTACTCTCCCTGCTGAGCTACAGTACATCACCTCCCCCGTTGAGCTCAAGCCAAAGGTATTCGAGACGGCGCAGTCGATTATCGTGCACAAGGGCCGCACACAGGGTATAATCCCGCTCTGGATCGCGGTCAAGACGGCCCGCCAGGTGCTCGGCGCTGACATGCCCATGGCTTCCGAGGCTCAGCAGCTGGAGCAAGATCTCACGACTGCCGTGCAGACTGGAGAGCGCATGCTGAAAGAAGCAATCGAGACGAATATGAAGGGGAGGCTGAGCAGTGACATGATCGGGAGACTCCCGGCGGATATCCAGCTTGCGAAGGAGGCGTAGATGGTAGCGCAGCCCTCTTGTACCATATGTATAGACAGACACCAAGTGCAATTACATCATCTTCGCGGGCCTCAACCGCCCTCCCAACTCGCACGTGACCCCTTGGCGCTTCCTTGAGAGTGTAGTTATTATATCTAGGCGCCCGGGATCATCGCTCCCGCAACCGGCGATCAAACCCTCGAATCACAACGCCCCCTCGCCCAGTTCCTCCATAGTTCGCACGACAAGCAGCCAATGTACCATGTAGGAGCCGCCCAGCACAGAAGAAGCCAACTCTCGCCCGTCTCCAATCGCCAACTCATCGCCCAAAGTCACTCCACACTGACACCATCATCTCAGCACTCATAGCACACGCCCGGCCGCTCTAGTTCGTCGCGCGGGGGCTGCTGACGCAGACACGGCGGCGCGAGAGGTGCGACGCGCAGCGATTCAGCATTCAGGCACGCTGGGTTTCCGGTGCCTCAGACGCCCGACCCCTGTTTCGCCACACGTTAGACGTGGGCCCACTGCATTTCATCATGTGGGAGCGAGGGCAGGTGGGCGGGTATATTTATTGGAACGTGGGGACGCGCTGCTGGACGTCGTCTGATTTCTTAGCTGGCTGTTCCCTTTTCGATCGCTCCTCCATATTCTTCGCTTCTTTGTGGCCGGCTCACTCTCGTTACTACTTTAATTCATTCTGATCGAGGTTTATTTTTTTTTTCCATCTTCTCCGTGTCCTCGTTTGTTCGTGAGGCTGCCGTTCAGAGTGCTGGATAATACCTACCACGCACCCGCCAAATCTACAACATCGACATCGTGATCCGCCCATCATGCACTCCACCCTCTTCACCACCCTGGCCCTGTGCCTGTCGCTCTTCTCCCTCGTCCTTGCCTCCCCCAACCAGCAAGTCGGCGGCGCAGTCCTCACAACGCGCCAGTCGACGGCCGCGGACCCCTGCCTCGACTACTCCGTCACCGCGACCCACGCCATCATCGGCAAAAACAGCACCTACCGCGCCGCATACTACTCCCTCTCCAACGTCGGCACCATGTACGACGCACGCATGCTGGACGCCGCCATCGCCAAGCTGCCCGCCCTAACCGCCGACGCCGCCCTCAACACCCAGTGCGGCAACTTCACCAAGATCAAACTCGCAGAGGCCGAGGCCAACTTCACAGTGGGCATTGTCGGGCCCTTTTCCGGCATCCAGCCGCTGGTGCTCACGTCGGGGCCCATCGTGGGCGTCGTGGTCGCCGCCTGTTGTGCGATTTTCGGCGCGACGTGGATGTTTATGCCGTAAGGGGGGCTTGTCTGGAAATGAAGGTTCTTAGAGCTTGTTGATTTGGGATCAAGGCGGTGTTGGGGTTAAGAGGGATTCAAGTGGTGTTGTTGGATCGGCTTGGGTGGTTTGGAGTTGTTGACTGTTCTTGCAGCGCACAAATGAATGCAATTGACATCGGAATCAGTTGCCCGTTTTGGAATGCCGTCTTCGTCTAGTACTTGCGTCGTGATCATTTCAGCGTTACTGAATTGCCCCTTTGACCTTGGCTTGGTTTGAGCGGAGCTTTGGGCAATGCTGCCTGAGGTCCGTGGTTAGTGACGATAATGGAATCGACGTCTTGGTGGTTAGCTTACCTTCAGCTGGCTGCTGTGCTGGCTCACAAGCTCACAGTTGTATCATAACATAACGTCATCATCTGCATCGCGTAAGGAATCCGTGGACATGATTTCATTCAATTATAGATAGCTTCATGCATTGGCATTTCAGTTGGGTTTTGTAGGGGTTTAGTTTTTTGAGGTAGTTGTCGACCTCGAGCGCACTGGGCCGGGAGTTTCGCTCAGCGCGTAGCATGGCCTTCATGTAGACATGGGAATGAGTGACATCGTTTGCGGCGAATCCAGATCCGGGGGGCGCGGAGAAGACCAATTGGCGGATTCGATCAAGGACGCGATGGTACTGTCGAAATTCTAGTTGGTCGTCGAACAGCTGGTCGCGGAAGTGTCCAATGTCCCCACGATTCAAGACCACCGTCATCTCCAGGAACACGAGCCCCAGAGAGAAAACGTCCGTCTTGGAGCCATGGCGAAGGTAAAGGCCGTCGTTGTTGCGCAAGGTTTCCGGGGCCGCAAATAGTCTGCTGGCACGAGCAGGGCTCTCGGTGGAAGTTAATTGGCCTGCCTCGAATTTTCTCGACGAACTGAAATCGGTAAAGAATATATGTTCGCCGCGGTGGATAATGTTCGAGGGCTTAATATCCTCGTGATGGACGTTCTGAGAGTGCATATAGGCCAGGGCAGAGGCTAAGCAATAGAACCATTTCTTAATCCGCGTCATGTAGATGGAGTGCAGGCTAGGAGGCAGACCATTACATTCGTGGTAGAGGAAGGTGCCAAGATCCGTGTCTCCTACGGGATACATCAGGACGTAGAAGTGGTGGTTTCGAGTTCCTTGTCCATCTTCGTAGTACCCCAGAACCTTGACGATGTTTGAGTGTACTAGTGAGGCCATGATATTGACTTCGTGTTCCACCATTTTCAATTCCCGAGCTGCCTGTGTCTTCCAAGGGGAGATTTTTATACTCTTTCTTGCCATGGTTGCAGATGCTCCCCTGTATCTGACCTCCTCAACGACGCCGACCGACCCTCGTCCCAATTGTCCCCGCGGCGTAACTTCCAACCCTACTTTCGGCGAAAAAACTCCTGCACTTTTAACCAGACCGCACGATGTTCCTATCTCTAATACGCTTCTCTCAAAATCCAGGATAGTTTCTTTCTCAGCTCTCCATCGCGCCGTGTCGGCCTTCAAGTCACGTAGCATCTCAGTTGTAAAGACGCGGTAGGCGGTGACTGCGTATCCTGGAACACCATCCAGCTCATCGAGTTTGCACGATGCATCGGGGCCTAGGTAGCGCCTAATGTCTGCATGAATTACCTCATAAGCAATCCCTTCGGCGGGAACAAACCACGTGTTGAGCCGCGACATGGTCGGCACTCCTAGTCATGAGGCAGTGTCACGACAAGAGAATGTACTGCGTCGAATAGTGCATCCTAGGTAGTCGAGAGACGACGGAGGCGATGGAGGTGAAGTAAGAAGGTCGGAAAGACGACCAAGGCTGAGGGCCCCATTTCCGGTGAGTGCCTGCCAGCTGGCGTGCAGCTGGTTGGTCAGCCAATAACACGACGCATCCTTCGTGTAGCTGAGTAAGGCGTCGAGCGGCTCAAGCAGGCTGAAGTCGTCTCGCGACTTGGTAGCGTGAGAACAGTAAACCATCTAATGGCACTGCAATCGACCAGAACCTGAACACCAGTCTTCTCGTGAGTTTGTCGGCAATAGAGAGACCGATTCTGATTTTCGACACCAGTTTACATTCACAACCGCTCGCCTCTATTTCCCCAGTCCCACCCTTTGTTGTTACTCACTAATTGGTTTTGCCCCTCTACCAGTATATACTGTAGTTGTATTACCATCAACTCAGTTCTCCTGCTCAACCCTTTGAACTCGTAGCTCCTTTTGACCGCGTAGTTACCCTTGTATCATCCTAAGTGAACAAGGATTCAGGTCCATGCTAGGATCGATCTTAGCTATGTACCAGTGAAAGTGCTGTGATTTATTTCGGATTCAGCTAAATTCCACTCATACTTTCATCACCCATACTGTACTGCATCGGTGGAAACAGACACCAGCTCTTCTCCTCAATTAGGTTAGACCAATGTCTTAGCGGCGTATATCCTCCCCGCAACTCATTCCATCTTCCACAAACCTCCTCGACACAAGAAACCTCCACTCTGATCAAAGTTCACACTGCACACGAGAACATATCATTCACTGGGCTTGGAATGTTTAGTAGCCGGTATTGTTGACGATGGAAGCACCACCGACTCCATTAGTCTCGCGAGGCCTGGCGAGCCTTGCCAATGAGATCCTCGACAACATATTCTCTCATTTGGATACCTTGGACCTCCACGCCCTCAGCCTCACTTGCAGGGCGACCACAGCTGCCGCCAACAACGCTAGCTACAAGAGCTTCACAAACTATCGCAAAGGCAGTGCCAACATAGCTGCTGTGGACAGGCCCCTGCATCTATTTCTCCGAACACTCTGTGAGCGCCCAGACTTGGCAGTAAAAGTCAAGAAAATGGTCGTGTTGGGATGGGAATCCGAGTACGAAGTGGCCAAGAATTTGGATGAAGACATGGGTGAGCAGCGGAGTAAGCCCGCTGATGGCGCTATCAAAGCAGAGCGAGCCTGCGATGGGGCCATTAGCGACGCCAATGATCTCCAAACCTCAGCCACCTTCCAGCTATTTATTAATGCCGCCATGGACTCTCAGTTGATCCGGCGCGAAAATTGGACCTCCTACTTTAGTCCACGGCAAATGACGAGCAGACTTTCTGAGATGAAATTAGACGAAGACCTCGTACGAAACTTGAGAAATAAAGTTGAGGATGCCTACTTGGTAATTGTGCTTGCACTTCTTCCCAATCTTGAGCACCTAGAGGTCCGAAGACTAAGCGCTTATTCCATCATGAGCTGGCACCAATTCCTCTCCAGGTCGCCCACGGCATTGAGGTCACTCAAGCATCTCAACATGATCGGAGTGAAGGGGGTACAGACTAATATGCAGGTTTTGGATATTCTTCCCCACCTGTCCACACTGGAAATGGCCTCTATAGATGTTCGAGATCACCACTTTAGACGCAAGAGGCTTCCAACAACGCAGCTTGCAATACTCATACTCTCGAACTGTGTGTTTTCGCGCGTGTTCTTGGAAAAAATGGTCGAACAGCAACGGCTTGAAACTTTTACTTTAATCGGACCCTACCATACAGGCCACATTCTCGAACGGATCCTTCAACGCCTTGTCCTGTCGAATGCCTCATTGAGGCATCTGACCTACAACTCAAATAGATATTCAAGATTCTCCCTACAAAAAGACCTCAGTTTCCTTCAATTCACAAACCTAGACTCTCTCGAGATATCACAACGCTCCCTCCTAGG
Source organism: Melanomma pulvis-pyrius CBS 109.77 (assembly GCA_010093585.1). Taxonomy (NCBI): domain Eukaryota; kingdom Fungi; phylum Ascomycota; class Dothideomycetes; order Pleosporales; family Melanommataceae; genus Melanomma; species Melanomma pulvis-pyrius. The sequence continues at coordinate 104,729 of MU001792.1, read as the reverse complement.
GCCACTCCGGGATGACGGTGACATCACTAGGATCGAATACATGCTACGTAGGCGGATACCGCCGACCGCCAGCAGTCTTTCAATTCGCCGCCTTTCCGATGCAGCTATCCGAGTTCTAGAACACCTCGCACTACTTCGAAAGAGCAATCTGTTACCAAAGTTGAGCGTCGTGCTCATGCACTTTGTCAAAACCACGGAACTCTCCGAGGAGGTACAGGCAGGCCTCAAGGGGACGTTCCGTGACGCTCGTATTGTTTCTCGCATCCAGTTCACGGATTAAATCTAGCGCTTCACTCCAACCCTCATCACTTGTGGATGGCAGATCTGTCGAGATTCGAAGCGAACTGTTATTCGACAAAGTTCTTTGAGCGTGTGCGAGCGTCAGGTCATTCCAAGGTACAAACGAAAAGCTATCGGGTGGTCTTACGGCCAATTGGTGCCGTGTGCGCTATTCCGTCATGCTGGAGCCTCCGAAGAAAATAAAAAAATCCCATGAGCAGCAACATCACTGTATTGCCGCAACAATTGTCCGCAACCTTGGAAGGTGGTATGCAGCGATGTTGCTCTCAATTTGCAACGCAGGTACAACCACCAATCAAGAATGACCCCAAGGAGTCTTTCCTTGCATGTGCACTACAGAAGGACAGGATCCTGGTAGTGAACAGGGATAACGATAAACAACCCCGCGATGAACCTCATCCTCGGATCAGATGAAAAGGGCAGACAGCCCCAACTTTGAGAGTCCTTCGGTGCACGTCACTCTGGCTCCGGATGTCTTCAAGTACAATGTCCTTCGCAATGCTAGCAGCAGTCCTGTGCGTCCCCATAACCTTTGCATCGGCGCAAGTTCCCCTTCACTCTGCACCTCGAGAAAGCCCACACTATGGTAATCAAACATATCCCGAGCAGAAGGGCCGAGACTACGACTACACAGGCTTTAATCAGAACCAGACGTATCGCGCAGAAGCGGTCATCGAAATGTTCCGTTTTGCCTGGAGCGGATATTCAACATACGCCTTTCCAAACGACGATCTACTTCCCTTGAACAATAGCTTTTCGAACTCGCGGAACGGGTGGGGCGTTGATGCAGTCGATGGGCTGGATACCGCCATCATCATGGAGCAAGAAGATATCGTCAATCAGATCCTGGACTTTATCCCCACCATTGACTTCACCAAGACGAATACCCCAGAACCCTCTGTCGTCAGTCTTTTCGAGACAAACATTCGCTACCTAGGCGGTCTTCTTTCCTCCTACGATCTCCTCAAAGGCCCCTTTTCCCATCTTGACGTAAACGAAGCCAATGTAGATGCGCTCCTCACACAAGCCCAAAGCCTAGCCGACACTCTCAAATTCGCCTTCGACACCCCCACCGGCATTCCAGTCAATCACGTCTTCCCCAACAATCACACCTTCTCAGCACGCGGCAGGAAGCCCGACGGAACGCGGACAGCTGGCCTTGCCGAACTCGGAACCCTGGTACTGGAATGGCAACGCCTGTCGGACCTGACCGGGAATCCCGAGTACGGCGACCTCGCACAAAACGCACAATCATACTGGTTTAACCCCTCGAGCGAAGTCTGGCCTGGCCTAACCGGCGGCAACTTCAGCGTCGAGACGGGCGAAATCATCGACGAGTACGGCGGCTGGACCTCCGGCAACGACTCGGCGTACGAATACCTGATCAAGATGTACGTCTACGACCCAGAGCGGTACGCAAACTACTCGGCGCGCTTCATGGCCGCGGCCGACAGCACCATCGCGCACCTACTCTCACACCCCAGCTCGCGGCCCGACCTCACCATGGCAGGATCCTTCTCGGGGTCCCAAGTTCAAAACTACAGTGAGCAGCTCGCGTGCTTCATCGGGGGCAGCTTCATCCTCGGCAGCACGGCGCTCGACAAGCCCGAGTATCTCGACTACGGGCTGCAATTCGCAGAGTTCTGCGCCAACGGGTACCGCTACGCGGCCTCGGGCATCGGGCCCATCATCTACTCGTGGAACCTGACGGAGCTTGCCAACCCAAACTACGCAAACCAGTCGGAGCTGTACGAAGACGCCGGCTGGTTCATCAACGACAACACGTACTTTCTCAACGGCCAGGCCCCCGAGGCCATCGAGAGCTGGTACTACGCGTACCAGGTCACGGGGTCGCAGTACTGGCGCGACGTGGCGTGGGCGTACACGCTGGCGCAGAACCGCACGGAGCGCGTGGGCTCCGGCTTCAGCAGCATCCTCAACGTGCTCGACTACGCCGGCGGCGGCACCGAGAACTTCCTCGCCAGCTACATGCTCGCCGAGGTGCTCAAGTACCAGTATCTGATCCAGGCGCCCGAGGACAGAAAGGGCGTCTGGGACGTCGAGTTTGCGCCCGATGGCGTCGGGGAGGGCGGCAATGTCAATTATTTTGTTTATAATACCGAGGCGCATCCGATTAGGGTTCGGGCGAGGATTCCGGTGTAGGGGGAACGTAGGTGTGGGTGTGGGGTGGGGGTGGTAGGTTTAGGGCGGTGAGTTTAGGGGGACTTGTTACGAGCGCGGATATGGCTTCTGTGCTCTGTACGAGGGGTGCAGGCGAGGACGGTTATGAGTAGATATGGTGGGATAAGGCGGGTGGGCGTAGATGGAAAAATAGAGCACCTCTACTGAAGACGAATAACAGGACGTTGATTCAGTCTACAGTACGTTCACGTGCCCGCTTCTGGGTTGGCGTCCCCTAATAGCTAATTACACTAAACGTACCGGTCCCCTCTTTCGTCGCATCCTGAACTTCCTACCAAACGTCCCATTGAGCCCACACCCCTGCACCACGCAAGCACTCGCCGTATGCGCGTACTTGATCTTGCCGCCCTCGACGCGGAACAAATGGCTATCCGGCATTGGGGCCTCGCCCTGCGTCCTGTCCAGGCCCGGGAACCCGACAAACATGTCGACGACCCCCTGCTCCTCGTCGACCACATACCGCCTGTACGGCACGTAGATGGTGCTCGGCCACACCATCTCGCAGAAGCCCGTGTCGTTGTGCAGCGTGCCCCTCGCGGCGAGACCGCCTTCGACGCGGTAGCAGGGGGCGCTCCAGGGCACGGTGACGGACGTGTTGCCGAAGCGGTTGAAGTAGGCGTCGCCGCCGGCCTGCACGACGGCGCGCGTGTCTTGCTTCTCCTTTGGGATTGGCGTCCACGTCTCGGGCGTGACGAGGTTGAGCGTGCCGGTGGCGTTGAAGAGCCAGTCGCCCTCATCGGTGACTATGGACTCGATGAGCGTAGCGGCCGGGAGGCCGTCTGCGTCGGTGCTGTTGAATTCCATGCGCGTGTGGATGACGTATGGATGGGGGTCTGAGGCGGCGATGATCTCGGTGAAGGTCGCGCAGCGCACCGTGTCGTGGGCGCTGAAGCTGTAGTCGATTTGGATGGCCTTGGAGAGGGTGGACTTGGAAATGTCGACGGCTTTGGCGTTCTCGGTGTAGGTGAAGTTTGGCGCCGTGTAGGTTGTCACGCCGCTGACTATGCCGCCGCGCTGGGAGGCGAGGTAGTTCTCGGTCGTGTATTTGAGGTATTGGCGACTGCACGTTGCGGTCGCTGCTGTCGCAAGGGCGAGGCTGGCGAGGATGTTGGAGAGCATGGCGGGACTAACGGGGGAGGGCGGGAATGGGGACGGGAACAAGACTTTTCAATGCTTGACCCGTGAGGCTATGATATTAAATAGCTGCTGTTGTTTCCCCTCGTTCTCGAGATTGGGAAACAGCACTATGCAAGGTACGCAAACCTGTGGGGCACGGGGGGAGATAGATGCCCCACTTCATATATATGGTGAAGATCATTGGGAAACGTAGGGCTGATGGTGGAGGAGTCGTTCATATGGAAAGACCGGGTAATTGCCGTTGAGGGGGATGGAGAGATGCCATAGTGAATGTCCATACTAGCGGGCCCGGTGGAGAAGGGACGATATTTATTGGGGCTCACGATGGAAGCGAGGGGAAGAGAAAGTGGAGAAAGGACGGCAATATAGATGGGAGTAGAAGATGCATGTGCTTTCCTACTCCTCCCACTTTGCCCCGTTGTACACCGAGGCGGAGGAAGTCACGACGCTGGAGGGAGAGGGAGAGAATGTGGACGGTGAAGGACACGGTACTCTACCCTCGCACCCTAGTGAAAACCTGCGACCAAGCGGAGACGTCTACCTGAGCATGCAGTACCAGAACAACAGTGGAGCGTAGAGCCCAGACGAGGGGACGATGGGGGAGGGTGCGCAGGTGAGAGGGTCGAGGCGAGAGGGTGAGAGCTGGTGCCGCCCAGGGCAGGCAGGGCTAAGCCCGATTGGACGCCATCCACGGCATCAACAACTCGGTCGAGTCCTCTTCCTCCTCTCTCTGCCCAAACGCTCTCGTGCGCCCTTTCCTGCGCGCCCCATCGAAATGGCAAAAGCATCCACCGCCCACACTGCGCCCAAGCGCATCGGCCGCCCCAGGAAGAATGACGTCGCCGAAATCGTCCATGAGGCCGTAGCCAACCCCAGGGAAACCCCGAAGAAGCGCGGACGGCCCGCCAAAGCTGCCGTCGCTGCCATCGCAGAAGATGCGCCTCCGCCCAAGGCTCGTCGCGGCCGCCCGCCCAAGAATGCCACGCCCGCCTCCCTCAATCGCGTCGCCGGCTCCCCACGCGTCGCAAAGCGCGCCCCAGGCAAGCGCCCCAGTGCTGCCCCCAAACCAGTCGCCCGAATCGACCCACGCGTCCGCTCCAAGCTGCGAGCGCGGGTTGCGCCGGCAAAGAAAGAAGTCGCGCCCCTCGAGGAAGCACCCAAACGTCGTGGACGGCCACCCATCAAGGCTGCTGGCGCTGGACGAGGCCGGCCGCGCAAGGCTGCCGGCGCCCCAATTGCTGCGGAGAAGACGGGTGCTGGCAAGAAGGCCGGTTTCGCTAAACCAGCCGCCCCGCGCAAGCGTCGGGGATACACGACCTTCGATGTCCCGGACAAGTTCGCTCCCCAGCTAGAGGAATATCTCCACTCGCTCCAGGACGCTGAGGCGAACGAGGCCGAGGGAGAGGCACAAGAGGCCGAGGGAGAGGCACCCGAGGCACCCGAGGCACCCGAGGCACCCGAGGACCACCTCAACGAGGAGCAAGGTGGCAAGGTGGCTGAGGATGTCAATGGAGGAGCCCAGGAGGAGCTGGCTGTGAATCTAGACGACGTCTTGGACACCACGGTGCAAGCCATGCAGCTCGACATGGAGGTCCGAGAGGAGATCGTGGTCCAAGCGGCCCCTACCCGGCAGCTCAGAATCCAAGACTTCATCAAGAATGATATAAGCGAAAGCAGCTCAGAGCTCGCCCCAGACTTCGGCGATGACGAGATGGAGAGTGCTATCAACCAGCGCTCAATCCTTCAGAGGGCCATCTTGAATGGCACGGAAGCATCTCGATTGTTTGACTGAGGGTTGGCATAACTCTCGCTGGTCATCTCGGCATCGCTTGCTTCGGCGCTCTTCTATTTGCCCCTCTGCGGTTCCATCATGGCGCTTTTCGGTTTTACATGGCGTTCTAGGCTTCAATGTGCATTCCTCATGCATTCTAGTTTGGGTTTCGGGCGGAAAATGGCAAAAGGCAACGTGGAGCGATTCTCGGTCCCGGTACTTGTTCGCATATAGTGCCCTTGCATGTTCCGTCTCGGTCGCCTACTTTTCTTTGCGTTTCAGACGCTGGGGCTTGCCATGGGCGTCCCCGTCGTGTATCTTATTCGGCCTGCAGAGGGTTAGGCCGAGAGGACATGCATGTCCTTGTGCGTGCTCTCGCCTGAAGTATACAGGCTCCGGCATGGACTCTGGCTTACTTGCTCTCAATCTTGCTCATGAATCAAGATCTTAATATTCCTTGTGTTTCTATGATTCTGTGATGTCTTTCTTGTGGATATACGCGCAGCAGTCAGGTAGACGAACTCGCTGATTCATATGGTGAGTCTGGCGTCCCAGAAGGCTTCTATGCCACCTTCAGCTTGGAGTGTGACATGCCAAACTGCCTACTTGGATGCCAGTGCTCTGATCATGATGTCGCCACAAGCACGTCGTCATGCTTAGTCACACCACGGCCGATCTACGCTCTCGATATAAGGTAGCTTCCAATGACAGGAATGCCTTGGCGTATTCGCACTGGGCTGTAGAAACAATGCGCGGAAATAGGAAATCATATAGTACGCGAATCTTCCAAGCTTTATACAGTGCCTTATCGCTGCTCGTAGCCTCCCGATATGCAAGAAGCACAACCAGACGAACATGAATTGTGATCACCCCTTTTGGTTCAGTGTTCCCCTTCTAATCGTTATACAAGCAAGCTTGTCAGAAACGCCACCATAGCAAATGCCAGGTTTCCCACTGCGCTTGATTAGCCGATCTGTGGACAAGATTTCAGTATGCTTACTGTGCGCAAACTTCAGCGAATTCACATATGCCCGAATCACAGCCTTCTTCACCGGCTCATCTAAGCTGAATATGAAATCGATACTTGCAGTGGCCCCGTCAAAAATCTATTCAAGTCAGCGATGAGTCTTAGTCTTAGGCTTACTCTAGGGCTCGTAACTCACAGCGTCCTCATCCGGATATCCCGCAAGCTGTCTATGGAGTCCACGTCTTAAAAGCTCCTTCGTAATAGCGCTAGTAGTCGCAAGCCCTACTGCGGTTCCAATGTTACCGGTCATATAGAAACTTGAGCACACCGACGCCATGTCAGAAGGGGAGATCTTGGCCGTGAGGACGACGAAGGAGACGGAAAGGACGAGGCCGTTGCCGAAGCCGCTGTACTCGTAGGTAAGCCTCTTTTCACAGAAAGGGGAAAGCAATTAGAGCCGTGAGAAACAGTTGTGCTTACCCCGGAATGATGTAAAGTGACTCCCAAAATGTAGGAGACGTGCCCCAGTGAAGAACAAGGAGGAGATATGAAGTTGATGAGCATGCAGTAGCAATGAGGAGGATAGTTCGATAGCATGTCGATCTATCTTCTTGTCAACATCACGGCGATACAAAAGGCCGAGAAGCTGCAGGCTTACCGCGTCGTCACAAACCCCCCGAACAGCCCACCCACCGTCACCCCCACGACAGCAGGCAAAAGGTGTGCCCCCGCAACTGCCGACGAGACACCCGATGCTAGCTGAAAGTATATAGGAACTGTATACATCATACCCAATTGCGCGGCGGCCTGGCAGAACATGACTGTATTCGGTACCAAGACATTCCGGGATAAAAGGAGGCGAACGGGCATCAGCGGTTCCCTTGCCCAACGGATCTCAACGGCCATAAACAAAGCTAGAACGAGGAGCGACGCGATGAAAAGACTAGGGATCATTGGGTGAGTCCACGGCACATGTTTTCCAGCCACCTCCAGAGGCAAGAGGAACAAGAGGATTGTAGACGCGAGGAGGAAGCTGCCTGCAAAGTCTATGCGTGAGAGGCTTCTAGCAATGCTGTCCGTACCAGGAGATCGGCGGTTAGGGATCAGGAGCCAGATGAGGAGGAAGGCGAGAGCGATCGGGGGGACTTGGCCGAGAAAAGACCTTCTATCCGTCAGTCTGATGCTGAGATGTGTGGCGGGGGCGGACCAACCAGCGCCATCCAATGGTGTCTGTCAGATATCCTCCAATGGGCCCTCCGCTTGCTCTTCCTGCTGTCGCTACAACGCCGACGTAGCTTCGCCAGGATGCTATTTCGCGATGCGGAACCATGTCTAATCACAAGTCAGGGACAACAGTTTGCAGTATCACGGATAGAATAGGAACTGCTCTTACCGGTGATGATGATCGAGACTAAAGATGTCATGGCCCCCCCTCCTACTCCGGCTACAACGCGGCCGATGATCACACCCAGTAACGACTGTCCAGTTCCACTACCAAATCATAAGAGCGAACATGTCGACGAGGTAGAATAGGCTCACCATATCGCACTACATATATGAGTTAACGGATCATACATCGTCTACATTCTAGGCCAACTGTGCTTACCAGCCTACGGCAAATATTGTATATGCTACCAACATCATCCGAGTGCGGCCGAAGATATCGCTTAACTTCCCATACTAAGAGTAAGGCCCTTCTCAGTAGTGCTTGTACATCTGAGAAGCTACAAGAGGTGTGGAATCCAAGCAGGTATATCTTACCATAGGCTGCGTCACGCTCACGGCAAGCACATAGCTCGTCACGAGCCAACTCGCATTATCCAGATCATTGAAATCAGAGGCTATGCGTCCGTAGGCGGCGAGGACAATCGATCCCTCTGCGTTTGCAACAAAAACGCCTACACCCCTCGGTTCTAGTCAAAACCCTGACAATCGAGCAGAAGATTGTGATGTATAACATCTCGCATTGGGGGTTCTTATCTTACCAAGTAGCAAGAGGGATATCGTGAAGGTCACCGAAGAGTGCGACGCAGACGGCGTAACCTTCGACACATTTCCTACTTCTGAAGCGACAGCTCGCTCTTCGTGGCCTAGGGCCTCGGCATCAATTGTAGGCGGGGAAAGAAGGGGTGTCCGCTCGCTCATCTTGGAACATGTTACTGCCGCACGCACGCAAGGGAGGGGGAGAAGAGAATTAAAGGTCTGACTTCCAAGTTCATCTTGGAAGAGCTTTCCACTTCAGAAAAGGCCGATCGCGTCATGTGTGGGCCTTGCAACTTTGCTCGGATTCTACCGCAATGCGGCAGCGCGCTTCTCCGGTAAGGATGAGCGGTGAAAACCTACGCTCTACGCTAAGACCGGTGCGCGGGCGATGAGCGAGTCAGGGGCTTGATTGGCTATGAAGGAAGCGGATCTCCATCTCGGAAAATACAAATTACCAAGGGTCAGACTTGCAGGTTGTACGCAAAAGGATTCAAAGCAGGACCTTCTATCACTGATGGCTTTGAGCCTGTCTATTTGGACCTCCTGCCGAAACCCCAGTTCTTTACTACCCCGAACTTGCCACTTATTTCGTCTATAAAACCACTCGAAACAAACTAACAGTGTCTGCTCTTCCACGAACCACCCTCCCTCAAGTCCAAGCATCCCACCTCAGCCCGCCTCGATAAAACATCCTCCCACTCGTCTGCCACATGGCCCCCTCGGCCTCAACAAGATAGCCATTCGAGCAAAAGTCGTATTCCACCCGCGTCGTCGTTTCGTAGAAGTCGTCGTACCTCTCCGCGAGGGCATCGGCCAGCGTCCACACGTCTCCTGCCGGATGCAGAGACTTCCAGGGCGCGCGACACACGCCGCCCGTGCAGGATTTGAGAACGAAGAGCAGGGCGTCTAGTCGGGCTGCTACTTTGGGGATGGGAAGGCCGTTGACGGAGGATGTTTGCGCGCTGGAGGATGTGGAGAGGAGATTGTGGAGTTGGCCGGGGTCGATCTTCGGGATGAATTAGTGTCTTTTGTTGGATGGGAGTGGAGGATGGAGTTGCATACGCTCATGTCGTAAAGTTCATGTTCGTTGTTGCACCATATCGAGTAGTATAGATTGTACCCTGGTCCGAAGATGCGGATCGCCTTGTACGTATTGTTTTCATGCAGCTGGCCTAAGCAACGGTGTTAGTCCTGTCCAATTCTAGAAAGATGGTGTCTTACGGTCGTATATCCCCTCCCCTCCTGCGAAGCCCCAGTACTCCACATTGGCATGCTCGCGCCTCGTCCGCCGTTCCTCCCCTATCGTAGGCTTAGTCACAGGAATAGGTCTCCCGTCGAATTCTTCTCGTAATGGAATGCCCAATAGCTCGAAGAAAGTGGGTGCCAGGTCCGTGTGTGTCGTAACGATGTCGGTGCTGTAGTTGGCTGCCACCCCGGGTCCACGGATCGCGAGAGGGATGTTGATGTCTTCTTCGTAGCCGCAGGACTTACCGGGTTGCAATCTGTGCTGTCCGATGTGGAACCCGTTGTCGCTGCTGTAGATTATGTACGTGTTGTCGAGTATACCGTGGTCTTCTATTCGGGTAATAAGGCCATCGACCAGTTCGTCGACTGCTTGCAGAGCTCGAAGACGCTCGCGATAGAAATGGTCATTATAGTTGATATTGGTCTGGTTTTGTTGTGGTAATTCCAGAACCCAGTTTGCTCCAGAGGACTGTTGATGCACGTGTAAGGTTAGTGGAAGCTAAGGGAACAATGCAAAGAATTGCATACATTGCTCGGATTAAAGTTGGCAGTTCTCGGCACTGTAACGCCCTTGAAGAGATGACGATGCCTTGCAGCGGGAATTGGAGCGCTGAACTCTAAGGTCTGCTCCGGATCCAAGGCACTGCCATTCATTTGGATATTCGCATGTGGAGCGCTGGGCGCAATGGTGAGGAAGAAAGGCTTATTGTCTGCAGCATGCACTGCATCATCTAGCAAGCCATATGCCTTCTCAGCCATCACGTCAGTTACATACTCACCTTCGTAGCTGCGAGGTGCATCAGCATTCCTCTGAAAGGTGCTGTTCATATAATTGTAGGTGTAAGGATCGAGCAGAAATTCCTAGTGCTAATTAACGCAAAACATAAGCTGTCGAGAGATGATAGGCAGTCTTACATTGCCAGTGAAACCGGCGGCAAAGGGGGAGTTGTAATTCTCAACGGTATGTACGTTGAAGAGTTTTCCCGTGTAATAAGTGTTGTATCCAGCGTCCTGCAACCACACCGGCAAGTAATTCTCATTGAAACCGCCTGCAACAAACTTTGGATAACCACCTGTTTGAATTAGATTGGCATAGCCGAGGGTAGCTTCCATACCGTATGGTGGGTTCACATCTGTTATATTCGTGTTATGCGCCGCCTTTCCAGTCCATAGCGTCGCTCTGGATGGACAGCATACTGCGGTCGTACAGTAATGTTTGTTGAAGTAGGTCCCTTTCTCTAAAATGTGTTTCCTAACAAGCGGCATGTAATCCAAGGACGATAGGTGAACATCTTGATCATCGGTCAAGATGAAGACAATGTTTGGTCGCTTATCTTCGACTTGTAAAGGAATCTGTTGAGCTTCTGCTTGGAAGTTGCAAAGGCTTAGCAGGGCCACCGCAGCGGAATGCCATTTCATGATGAATTGTCGTATAGAGAGCTCAGTACTTTGTTGTGTGGTTCGGAGAGCCCGATCCCTCGCTTAAAACCCTAGTGTTCTCCAACAAATTCCCCGCATCGACCTGCATTCTCATTACTCGATACTGTCTAGCTCGTTATAACGTGGTATCGCTAGGTTCCTGTCGTCTGCGGGTTAAGCCCTGGAAGTGTACTAACCGATGTCGTGCGAGGGCGCCGAAATTTGATCATAGGTTCTATACTCACTTTTGCTCGTATTCGGGTCGAAATTGACTTTGATTTCGGGTAGTGCGTGCCGACGCCAAAAGTCTTTATTACCCACAAGCTTCGCATCACAAGTACCCGAGCTTGGAGAAGCACGGAGAAGCTTGTTGCACCAACGCCTAGTATCGGTCGAGATGCCCGCTCACATACCCAACAACGGCCGCGATGCCATTCAAGTCAACATCGAGGACAGCGCTGTCAGTAGGCTCGCCGACGCCAATTCCAGCTCCAAATTTAGTGCTCTTGTCGGCGAAGCCCAAACTGCGACCGATGCTGAACATGCAATGACCATTCGGGAAGCCGTCAGGCTGTATCCTAAAGCGATCGCATGGTCGATCCTATTCTCGACAGCCATCGCTATGGAAGGATTCGATCTAGTTCTCATATCCTCCCTCTTCGCCTTTCCTCCATTCACCAAGAAGTACGGCACAATCGGAAAGAGTGGGAAATACCAGATTCCGGCTCCATGGCAAGCAGCACTATCCAACGGAGCCCGGATTGGAGAGATTACTGGCCTACTGCTCAACGGAATTCTGGCAGAGCGCTTTGGTTTCAAGAAGACAATGGTCGGAACTCTTGCGTTCCTCACAGCACTGATATTCATCCCCTTCTTCTCGCAAAACCTGCAGACTCTCCTGGCTGCGGACATTCTGATGGGCATTCCGTGGGGTGTTTTTCAGACATTGACTTGCTCCTATGCAGCAGAGGTGTGCCCGGTAGTCCTACGTCCATATTTGACCACATATGTCAACATGATGTGGGGAGTTGGTCAACTCATAGCGTCTGGGGTATTGCGAGCGATGTTATCTAGGACCGATCAGTGGGCATACCGAATACCCTTCGCCCTGCAATGGATGTGGTCGGTGCCACTGATGGTTGCGATCTCCTTTGCCCCGGAAAGTCCATGGTGGCTTGTACGTCGAGGTCGTGTCGACGAAGCACGCACTGCTCTCAAGCGATTATCCATGACATCGCAGGACGAAATGGACAACACTATTTCTATGATGCGGCACACGGATGAGGTGGAAAAGGAGATTTCGGCCGGGACTTCATATTGGGATTGTTTCAAGGGGGTCAACTTGCGCCGCACCGAGATTACTTCGATTGTATGGATTATCCAGGCAGCGTCTGGAGCCTCGCTAATGGGCTACGCCGCCTACTTTTTCCAGCAAGCCGGTCTTCCCACAAGCATCTCCTTCGACTTCTCCATGTCGCTGTACTCCGTTGCTATAATCGGAGTCGCCATATCCTGGTTTGCAATGAATCACCTCGGTCGCCGGACTCTTTATGTGGGCGGCCTTTGTGCCATGGTCAGCGCCATGCTAGCCGTGGGATTTGCAAGTATACCAACAACGAAGGGTAGTCCATTTGCCATCGGATCTCTCCTCTTGGTCTTCACCCTTTGCTACGATATAACCGTTGGTACCGTCGCCTACTCTATAGTTACGGAAATGCCATCCAGCCGGCTACGCACCAAAACTATCGTGATTGGCCGAGCTCTGTACAACGTTCAGGGCATTATCAACGGTGTAATTACCCCTTATATGCTCAATCCGGATTCGTGGAACTGGAAAGGCAAGGCTGGGTTCTTTTGGGCGGGCACAGGACTCTGCTGTTTGGTATGGGCGTATTTTAGACTCCCGGAGCCGAAAGGACGAACGTATGCTGAGATGGATGTTCTCTTCGAGCAGAAGATTTCGGCCCGGAAATTTAAAATTGCGGTGGTGGACCCATTTTTGCTGAGAGAGGATATTGATGGGAAGGTTGAGTTGCAAGAGGTGGAGAAGAAGTAGAGGTTGCAGCGCATATCAGCCTTTTGGACTTATTTCTATATTACGAAGCAAATATTGAAGGCTTAGATATTTAGGAGTAGACGTAGAAGATTCTGAGTGTAAATTTAGATGATTTACATCGATAGACCTTGTACAACATCAAGCCTATTTAGAGCAGCTTAATATCCATCTCCGATACTTAGCTTGTTACTCCACTCATATCTGGAAATGATGATTTCAGAATGCTAGGAAATATAAAACCAGTGATGGGATTGTAGTTCGCAATTGTATCCGTGCTGATCCGTTTCTGCTATCGATGCTGTACTTCCATGCTTAAGGATACCTAAAACTTCAACCTAGCATCTCACAAAAATCGAAGCCATCGTTGGCAGTCAGATTCGGCGTTTGAGAGCTGAAACTTTGTACTTTGAATCGTGATACAGCGTGACACAAGACACCCCTAAATAAGAATCTCTAGACAATGATTAAATCCCCCGAAAGTGTGCTTATAATGTTCACTGCCTAGCTTTGTTGGCAAAGGGCTAGCATCACAGTAGCTTTGGGTGGTAATTAGAATAATAGTATCGTCCAATGGACTACTGGCCCGGTTGGGTAGATCAATAGTGACTTCTCACAATTCTACACAGGCAAGTATGATCAAAATGACAATAGATTTCATTGTAGATGTGTCGGAATCTAGTCCTATCTGCAATTTCCCCTCGTTCATTCAGATGAGGAGATTTTATCCTAGTTTGAATGCACTCATTTTTAAACTTCATCTCTCCAACTGTGCTTCGTCAAAAGCTTTGACTTTCTTCAAGCACTCCTCTTTCCGGTATCCCTCACCCGGCCATCCATGCTCCTTGAATATGGCCCTTAGTTTCTCATCGTCTTCATTGGCATCTTCCCTCTTTGCAAAATTCACTTCTCCATTCGGATGCGGCATCAATTCCAGTTCAGTAAACCCCTCAGTCAACTTCGAGAAGAAATCTGCTGTCGTGAATGTAGCGTACTCCTTCCAATTCTCAGTGCATTCGTCGCCAAACTCATCGGTCCGAGTCACGGGATTCTCAATGTCATCAACCGCCTATCATTTGTTAGATTTCCACTCCTAGGAAGCTCGAAGCAAAGATTCCTGTATGCTCACCTCAGACAAATCAGTGTGGCCCTTCGGCCCGACCTGAAAATCGCAAATAGTGAACGTCCCCCTCTCCGTATCCAAGAAGATATAATGGCCGTTCCTCCCATTAGCATACCCTACCATCAACACATGGCTAGGTAGCGTCGTAAACGATATCTCAGGGTCTACGTCGTGGGGTCCCACTCCCTCAAACGAGCTGTAGTCGACAGCCTCGGTTTTCTCATAAATGTGCATACTGTCCCACTCTTTTGGATGCTGCAGATACGGCATATGTTTCATTAAGTCGATTACTGCAGGGCTCTTGGGTGGAGAGAAGGTGATGGATTCGGGCCATTGCCAACCGCTTGTTGGAGGATATTTGATGGAGTTGTTGGGGAGGTAGAGTCGCACGAGTAGTTTGTAGAGGTCTGTGAAGCCAGATATGACCGAGTCTCGCGAGTAGGATGGTACATTGACGTCGCTAGTGGAAGATGCCTCATTGTTCGCCATGATTGCTCTTAACGTGGGGAGGAAAGTGTCGAGTCGCAGCTAATGAATGATGCTGATGCGAGGTGTAGGCTCAGTAAGCAACCCTATTCCAAGAAAACTTGCCAATTACGAACTGCCCGTCGGAGTTCGATGCTGACCGATGAAATACGATACGGTGGAGTCCCGATTTGGGCTATTTCTATTTCACCTCCGAGTCTTGGACGGGGACCAGGGTAGAGTGTGACATTGAAAGCTACTCAGAACGTCGGATGAGGGATCTTCCGTCAGACGCTTGGATTCTCGAATGTGGGGGTTGATTGTAGTTCAAAGAGCCGCGTATTTGTGGTGAGAGTAGGTGAACGATGGAGGGTAGTTCTTTGTGGCCGGTGTCTGAGCTGGTGTCTAGCGTGGCTATAATAAGACTAGCGCGCTGATGTCACCAGTAGCCCCCAAACAAAAGTCCGGCGAATCCTACTTTTAGACGAGCTCACATCACAGACAAGCACCGTCAGCCGGAGAAATGGAATCTCTATTTCATAGATCCGTCTCTGAAACCGTATCAACAGTCATCAGCAAGATGATCAAGCATCCGACCGCTGAATTCATAGTTTTGTTTCTCAGCCTCGACCTCAAACCGTGTGCTCCCCGCGTACGACATCATACCCAGCTCGCTGCAATGTCCGTTCACGCGCTCTTCTCATGGCGGTCCGAACGCTTTACTGCGATGAGTGATAGATAGCTTACTGGACTGCAAAGTGTCGGGGCAGTGGCAATGAGCGCTCACACATAAGTATCGCTGTCGAGATGCTCGAAACCAGCATCGCAAGTCATTCTCTTCTGTCGCTCATTCCTGACTATCATTTCGTTTCGTTTCGTTTCTTTTTGACTTTCATTCTGTCTCATCTATACATTCTGTCTCATCTATACATTCATTTAGCTCCTCATCATGAGGTCTTCACTCGTTTGCGCGCTCCTAATGGGGCTCTCCCAGATCTCAGTCGCACATGACATAGGAAATCCTATGAAGGAACTGTCACCTATGCCCGGGCCTCCGGCAGGCCTTGGTGTACATAGCGTGCACATTGACTCTCGAGACCCCGCAAAGGCGAAGGCAAAGCCGAAGCCGAAGCCTCCAAAGAAGACCAAAACTAAGGCTCCAGCCAAAACATCTGCGAAGAAATCCAGTTCGAAGAGCAAGGTTACATCTGTCGCCAAAACTACGAAGTCATCCTCGAAAACATCCTCTGGGATGACCACTCGCACCACGACCGCTAGCGCCGACGGAGACTTCTGTGAGCTTAACCCGAAGATCAAGAATGGGAAGCGAGCACCTACAAAATGCGCCAAGACCCTTGACCCCGAGCACGTCACCGAGATTACTAAGTCGGTCGCGGTTCTGAAGACGTATACCCAAACCTGTTCAGCAGCGAAGGCCGGCCAAGCCTGCTACCACTACTACTCAGTAATTGAAAACAATAAAGCTCAGAATTGGGACCACTTCACCTGCACCGATGGCCAGGCCCGACACGACGGCTCCGCGACTGCGGTCTGGGAGAATGAGCACCCGAAGAACGGGTGGCGAGACTACCTCCCCAAGGCCATGACCGACGCGAGGGGAGTGGTATCGTGTCAGCGCGATGAGTATCCTCCGGGATACTTCAACAAGGCAGGTGCGGCACAGATCATCCGCTGGCTTCCACAGAAGGACAATGACGCAGGCGGCAAGGTCTGGGCTGGCTTTTGTAACAAGTACGACGGTGGCAAAGGCAATGGTCAGCTCCGCGCCCAGAACAAAAAGAAGGGATATGCGGAAGGCGAGATTAACAACGACTTGGTTAAATTGGGCAAGAAAGGGAACGAGAAGGTGAAGAAGCCTAGTCCCCAGGCGAAGGCTACGACTACAACTCCGTATGAAGCGACTTTCACGCGTGCTGTGTTCAAAATAGAATTCGATTGGGGTCTCAAGGGCGCACCCAACAAGGGAAACGACTGGTTCCTGAGCGACAACGCGTGCTGGCCGAAAGCTATTGCAACCGATGACCCCGGATACAACCTCCTCACCGACGACGCATGGTACACCACCGCAGGGACTCCGCAACAACAGGCCGACCGGAAAAAGCAAAAGGCTCTGTATGCAAAGGCGCCACCAGCCAACTACGTGACCAAGGCAATTAAACCCAAGAAGCGCAATGCTGCCTTCCTCCATGAGCGCGAGTTTGAAATCCTAGAAGATGGGTACGGCGTGCGCCACGGGAATATCTCGCGCAGACTAGTAGACGGAGAGTTCGAGATTATTCAGTGCACAAGCAAGGACTGCAAGGAGGAGAGGAGTTTGTTGAGCGAGGACGAGATTGCGGCCGTCATCCCGGCGCCGGAAGAGAAGAGGGAGATGCTACCGGGTAGAAGCGAGGCTTTGCCTACTGCAGTTCCGGAGAGTAAATTTATTGTCTCAGCGGATAAGAGGGAGGCAGCTAGTCCGGAGCTACCGGCTGCCACGGCGGGGTATTGAGGGTGGAATCATTTTTATGGCGTTGTTGATGTGGAGATAGGAAACTGTATTTTGAGTATAGTTGGTGCGTTGAAATGTTTGTGGCATGGTATCTAGGTAGGTAAGTAGTCCATTTAGTCCGGAATTATAGAGCACTGTAAAACTTATTTTTCTTCTGCACGCCCTTGGTGATACTAATTCCAAAGTACATTTTCTTAATACCAAGAAAACAAACCCAACGCTTCCGTTCTATGTAGGGGCTAGCTACCCACACTCTTACCTCACAAAGCATACCTATGTACCTAGCGTATCGCTAGCCCTCTCGATTTTAATAATTTTGCTTGCCTATTGCCGCTTCTAGTCGAAGAGTGCCAATTAAGTATAAGAACTAAAGAGCCAAAGTAAGATATCACGTGATTGATGATTTTCCAAGACTTAAAAGGCATAGGGAGGGTTGTTCAAAGCTGCAAGCAACATCTGGCGGGCGCGTTGGCCTGCCTTGAATAGCTGTCAGCTTTCTGTTGCAACTCACATGGTTCGCAATATGTGGAAAGGTTGCGGCTCAAGGTGGTTCGCAAAAGTGCAGCAGGCAAAGGCGACAGGCTGCCTGATTGGCTAAAAGACCAAGTTGCCCTTTGGCAGCAGTCAAAGCTTTTGCGGCTCACATGGTTCGCAAATATACTGACAGGCAACCAGGCAATTCGCATCGCGGCTCAAAAGGTGGCGGCCTCTCGAAAGAGTTGCGGCCCTGCAAAAAGGCGGTTTGTATTGCGGCTCAATGTGGTCCGCAAAAATGCAAGCAGGCAACAGGTAGCCGAAATGTGCTGGCGCGGGGAGCGCCGCGAACCTGCCCTACACAGTAAGCTATCTGACGCTAGAGCCGACTGGCAGACCACTCAGGCGTGCTGTGCCACGGGCTGGCATCCGGTTCTGTGATCCCATAGGACGAGAAGTGTTTCAGGTCCCTCAACGGGCATTAGTACTTAAAGGACCAAATGGATGCGAATTCGAGCTATGGACAAGCCAGTTCAGGGTCGCAAGAGGAGAATATCTGACCGCCCCTTGTTTGGCCAGCGTGGACAATCCAAAAGCGATGGGTTTGGTAATATATTAGGAAGGGAATCACATCCATAGTATCTTGGATTGATGTTCAATTGTGTTACAACCTCTCTAATACTCCTCTATAGTAATTGGAACAGGTCAGTTGAGGCCGGGTGCGGCTCTTTGCTAAAGACCCGGCTCTTGGTAGATGATGAGTTCATTGGCTATATTCATTGCCTTGTTTCTGGAATGCGAATGATGTCGCGTGTGCCTTCTTAAAGCCACGCATGTACGCATATGCACGAGAGGTGGTCTGGTGCGGATCGCACGGACAGATTGTGACAAACCACTATGGGATTCACTGCAATCTGACCAGAGAGAGGAGGAATGCCCTTGCTGAGCTGGTTCAATTGGACGAACATGCATATGGCTTGGATGAAATTTGCCTGGTCCTACGTAGTACGTAGATTCAAGCGACTAAAACCTACTGTGGACAGCTATATAAGCCAACATTGTGGCCCTCGAAATTGAGAAATATCTTGATAGCAAGTACCATACCATTTCTGAAGTATATATCATATTTTCATCGTTGATTCATCAACCTCCATCCGCCAAATACACCATGACCGTGGCACCCAAGATATCAGATCATGGTGCCCATATACCAGAGAGCCCTGCTACGGTTGAGTCCAGCTTAGCTATGTAGGTGGTCTCTACTATCATCTACCCTTTCTGTTGCCAACCTCTGGACGTGGTGTTTTCTGCGTTCTGTTTCCTTCATAACATCGATGGTCCCATTCGGTCACGTGCTCTTCACGTATTTTCATCGTCATAGATGCTTGTCGTCATTTCTTCCTTACTGTACTTTTCATTTCCCACCTACTTCTTTAATGTTGTTTAGAGATATGATTGTCTAATCGCGGTCTGATTCTATGTCTGTTTGGCTTTTGTTTGGCTTCCTCATATCAATGCCGGCACGTCGGAATGAAGAAATTTAGCTTTCTTACGATGTTGCTCGACCAGTAATATCATTTTCCTACTTTGCCTTCGTGTTGATTTTATCGCCATCATGAACTGTAGACTTCACAAGCTCCACTGACTCTCAGCACAGGAATTGTAGCACCAAAAGGTGCCCCACTCTCAACGTCAACTTCGAATATATTCCCACGGCCGAAATTCAAGATGAGGGCACAAGCAATGGAGATGAAGTGAGCCATAGCACAAGAACTCTCACTGTCCCAAAAGCTGCCTCTGAGTACGCCGTTCCCATGGAAATCCAGGAAGAAAGGACCATCATCGGAAAGTACGACAATATCAGTAACGGAACTGCAACTGCGAAGCCTAGGAACATCACGGAGAACACATCGACTTCGGGAACTCAGATAAAATCGGACGGCAGCTATGTATTGACTGAAGCTGCACTTACAGCACATAACGAGCATCTGAGCAACAACCTCTCTTTTGAAGAGTCTCAGACGTTAACTCGTGCAGATGAGCTTCTACGGGCAGCACATGAGACTGGCTTTGATCTTCCTCGTGAATGCTTTGAGGCGGAAAAGTGGAATTTGTCTGAATGGGCCAAGAACGAGCGCCATTTGCGTGAACGGCGATATCGAGCTTAGGACAAATTCAAAACAATTATACAGCTCTTCTCGGCTGTCGTATTATAGTCTTGCCTGAGCTGGATGGGAGATGTCTCTTCACCTTGAATATTATTTTCTAGAATGAAAAATCTGATTATCTGCTATATCGAAAAACTTTTCTCGTGATTTTGTCGTTCTACAGGGAGTTTGTTGACCGTCTTGAGAACTAATAACCGTGGTGCTGGCTTTTAGATATATTCCTGTTATTGGAAGGTGAATGATTATGTGGCGATGGTCGAGCAGTGACAACACGATATCCCCTATCGCTGCTGGAGGTGTGAGTGCGGGGTCTGTTGTGGTTCGCGCCAAGCGGGTCCATATTCACTATAGGATTTCTCGAGTCACTCTCAATCCACTCAACGACATGAGGATCCTTATTTTCCGAATATCAGCGCCCTAGAGCGGAGATGCCCTGTCCTAGCAATCGGCGGAAGACTAAGGTCCCAGTCGCGCATGGATATCCCACGGGCATGCAATGGTAACCTGAATGACTCGCCCCAGGTCCCAAGCCGGCAGCGAAAGAGAGCAAAACTACCAATAAAGCAGATCACTCGTTGTGATAAAACATACCCTTGCAGGGTACAACGGTAGCGCCCGCAACCGCCCTAAAATTTGACGAACTCGGTTAATTTGACGTATGCGGTGCAGTTAGTGACGGAGTTTCTCGATCTGTCTTTGCGCAAAGTTTGCACAACTGATTCATGACTCTAACCATGGAAAATGTATGTAGGACAAGAGCGGTATTCAGGGCACAGTAAACGTGGGACACTTCTTAGGCAGCGGTCAGAAGGCTGAAAGTTGAACTACCTTGACACGCGACCAAGGCTGAGTGAATATAAAGGCTGATGGGTAGGGCTTGATAGCGGATGCGGTCAATGGGTGGCGAGCGCTAGTCGTATGTGCCGCAGTTCTCTAGAAGATACTAGCGTTCACGGGCACCTGTCCTAAGTGGCTGTATTACAATTTAGGCGTGATTAGTATGAATGAAAACGTTAGAAATTCGTCATGGGGCTGCTATTTTGCGTCCATGCAACAAGAAATTGATGGTAAGTGCTCCCAGGAGATGCTATCTAAGTATTACTTCAACCAGACCCACACCCACTCTACAAAGGCTTTGAAGTTCCCTCGCGTAAATAAATGTTTATCAGGGAACCTCAAATGCCCTCTCCTATGTTTTGCGCCGCAAAAATCGCAAGGCTTAGAGGTTAAGTTTGCGCTCACGACAATGGGGCCAACAGATTCCAAGCCCATGAGTTTCACTGCAAGCAATCTCCAATTCTGAGGCGAAAAGCCTCGGTCCTTGATGAAGTAAGCTGCTGTGAGAACTAGGAATAGAATGATGGAAATGTAGGAAGCAATAAAGTCCTTCGTCTGCGTGGGCGGGACAAGCGTTCTCCAACCCTGAAAAATGAGGAGAAGTGTGCATCCGGTGAGTGCGTATGCGGCCCGTATCCACTGCAAGTGTGAGCGATACGGATACTGGTGAGCAGCCCGCTTATAGAAACTTCGCATTTCGGGAGTAATGTTGAGATCTTCGTCGAGTTTGCCTGCGGCGGCGGCATTGATCCTGTTGAAAACGCGTTAGAAAACTGTTCAACGTTGCTTGATGCGCACGGAGAACCTACTGCCGATAGAATTGAAGATACGCGATACAGTTGACAGCGAAGATAATGAGAGTGCAAACCACGGTGATGGTGGTCATTCTCCCCAGATTCTCAGTCTGGGATGCGTTTGTCGAGAGAAAGGCCAAAAACCCGATGAGCCAGCTTACGAACACCGCGTTCATAGGAACTCCCTTCCTTGTAGTTTCTAGCCTAGATCGGATACTCTCGAAGATGGCATATTGTGGCCAAGCGTCTCGATGGCTTGCCAAAGCATGCAAGACTCGTGATGCCGCGTAGAGATTGTTGATTGCGGTGCTACACGGAGAGAAAATGAAGAAAGCATTCAGAAGGTGGGGAATGACTTTTACGTGTTCCCTCACGGCAGCGATGACAAAAACACTATTTTGACCACCCGTAATGCCGTGTATTGTGATATCGGCGAGGTTCGTATCGTTGTATGGTACATTCAACCCGACGGTGAATGCTGCGAGGGCATAGAGAAGGATGACGCGGAGCGTGATTTTGCGTGTTGCGAGCTTCATCGTCTCCGACTTTTGAAGATCGCGGTTCTCTGCCGCGGTGAAGTAGATGATTTCCCAGCCCATGAGTGAGAAAAGCGTTGTCGTAGTTGCCGTCCAAAATGCAGCGAGGCCGCTTACTGTGCCTGTAAGCACGATGTCTTGATCAGCGTCGCTCCGCACTGTAAAGTTCTTAGTCGAGAATCCTAGAGGCTCTTCATAGGTCCAGAATCTCGACTGGTGGAGCTTGTGTCTCGCGTTGATTATGGTATTAAACAAAATTATACCAACAAGAACCGTGATCTTGATGCAGCCAAAGACATATTCCATCCGTCCGTACATCCGTACTGGGAGGAGATTTGCAAGGAGTACTAGGATGAGGAATATGCCCACCCATACTGCAGAATTGGTGTTTTGGCCTACCGGCCATCCAAGGCTGTCGGCTGGGTACCCGACGTTCTGAAGATACTCTGACTTGAACTCAAATTTAAAGACTTGAGTGATCGCGAGGATTTCAGCTGCTAGTGTCACACACCAAGAGAACCTTCATCAAGTTAACTCCAGAACCGCTGGTACCCTGAGTCGGAAAAGCTCACCAGGAAAGCCAGCCGATAGATAATCCTACTGACTCGTCGACGAACCGGCGTGGAAATTCGAAGATCGGCCCTTTTACTGGAAATAGGGCAGTCATCTCCCCAATACATCCCATCGCAGACCTTGCGAGCGTTAACAGAGTACCCTATGCCAAAGGTAAGAGGGAAGGTCACATACCACATTATGGTGCCCGCGAGAAGGTACGCGAGAACAGCACCTCCGGGACCCGCCATGTAAATTGCCTTTCCTGTAGATAAGAACAGGCCAACGCCAAGGACAGTAGAAAACCCAATCATGTTTACATGTCGCTCTTTAAGAGTCTGTCTTTACAGATGTCAGAGTTGGCTCATAAATGTTTTGCCTTTCAATACCACATACCGTAATTCTGTTTGAGGGCCATCGGAAGAATGCTCAGAAGAATCGGATGAGCGTGCCGGGATTGGTGTACTAGGAGCGGGTGCCTTTTCCGCCTCTACCTCATGTATCTCATTGGAGAAGTATTGTGTCGAGTGATACTCCATGATGAGTGTAAATCCAAGGATCGGCGTTGAAAATGGAACAGTGTGACGACGTCCGGACTATAAGAACGGCGATTCTTGAAACTCCTTCTCTCAAAAATGCCTTGCCTGCTCGCTTGATTTGAAAGTGTATTTACTAGACCATTTCCGGACTTGTAACGCTGCTGAAGGAGTAGCTGAAGTTGATCAAGCGAGTGTGCATGCCGAATCCGGCTCTGCCACTGCGCCTTTGTAAGGATACTTTTCTTTTCGCTAATGTAACCTGTATCTGGCATGGTCTACACTGCCCCACACTGTACATTTCTCATATTGTTGTGGAATGCTCACTTCCAGGAAAGGTATCGGCATTGCAGGTGGCACGTTTTACCCGCGGGTGCAAATAAATGTTCAGCCCCAAATTTGGGGCTGCATTTGGAGGCGTCCATCGCGTGCTTAAACGGTACTAGGTTGAACCTCAGCCTCCCCAAAATCTACGTATCGAGACTGATGCACGTACTCTTAGCCAATGGTTCTTGTAGTATTCCACAAAGTGATGCTCCCTGACTTAGTTTCGACTTAGTCTCAATTCGATTTCCGGTGAAGTAGCCTGCACTGCCCGCACCCAATTAAAGGGTCATGAGCGCAAACATGAAGCACGCGACGAAACCGATTTCCGCCTTTGCGACGCGTCACACGATAGCCCAATGCGCCTTGAAAGCAAAGTAATTCTCACCGCGACAGTGGCTGTGCCTTTGGCCTTTTGATTGTGTCGGCGCCCCTATGACAAGTTACGCGAGATATTCGATTGCCCTTAACCCCACGCGATATTGCCCTAGCATGGGTCACCCGCTGATATCCCTCATTCTTTTGAACTCCTACTGCACCAAGCACATCATATCCTATTTTGATGCCCGTTGCGATGTCAAACTGCGCGACATCTAACCTCGTTACCCGCATAACCCTCCATGATATGCCTTGGGAAGCCCTCGTGTATCAAATCATCGGACACAGCGAACTTTCAACGATAAAACTACCAGGAAGCCGAGAGCAACCATCCGACGTAGGCCATGTGGAGCAACTCTTTTTACGAATGGGGCGGATTTTGGACTCTGTTCATACACTGCTCATTAAGAAAAGCGACGAGAGCACAACAGTCGCACCGGAGTCACTCTTGAGAATCATCGGTTATATCTGCGACCTCGCCAGTTCCCCTCTTTCCTCTTCATCTTCAGCCATTGATTGCGCAATACGACGTCGTTGCACGTTGAATGTTCTCGTACGCACTACCAGAATAGCCGAGCTTTCGAATAGCATATGGTCACTAGAACAGTCGATTTGGGTTCAAGACCAAGTCAAGGATATGGTACGAGAATGGAGCATACATGCCCCACTTTCGACAGTCGAAGAGATTATAGCGAACGCCGTCCTTATACCTTCTTTACACTTTCGATCTGAAGTGTTTCAAGCAAATTCGAGACCCTCCACACATCACCCACCTACAACTACGGGCGAGGCAAACGCCGTCTGGGAAACTCTTCTCAGTCTTTCAGGATGTGACCTATCTGGCCCTGTCCGAGAGTTTTGGGTATTGTACGATTGGAACTCTATTCTCATGAGCGAGGAGTGGGCACCTACGGCTAGAACCTTCTACAGAGATGCAATGATCAAGCTCCAGTTTCGTGCAGACTATATTGAATTGCTTTCTTTGCCATTATATCTCCTCGAAGATCTTGCCGTTCGAATTGGTCTCGCATACCAAAAGTGTCCGGATGAAAATGTGAGTATACATTGGGTATTTTGTTATTTCGAAGTAGGAGAATTTTTCTAACAGTGCTGCAGGCAACCTCTAATGGCCTGACCTCGAGTATGATGTGCGCCCTAATCAAAAGAGTGGATGCTCTACACACGAAATGTCTTCCCCAACGCATCGTTCTTAGCGACAGAAAAGAACCAATAGAACAGGCAAAGGCCCGCACATCCTGGACGAATGGGATCGCACATGAGCTCCAAAGTGTAACACCAGATGTGCAAAACAGTCACAAAGTCAGGACTATGAGCCTACCCGCTTCGTCTGGCCTGCTATTATCACCCGTAGCTCAGAACATAGCTGCAAGAAGAGATTCTAAAGATATAGGTTGTCTACCGTCGAGAAAACCACTCCCAATTGCCTTTAATCTACCCCCAGAGCCAGTCAAACTGGCACCACCGCAAAGTGCGCAGTCGAAGGTATCAGCGTTGACAACGCGGGTTATCACCCAGGCTTACGAGCATTCTTTACCAGTTGAACTGCCTGCGGGCATTTCCCCAACAAATCTTCAATCTCCCAGAACTCAAAGCGCAGTGTATGAATCCGGTCTAGAAGTTAGTCCCCATCACACACTGCATGATTTCGAGAAAGGTACACCACCATATGAGCCTGGTTTGGAACTTGCAAACGCATATAAATTCGACCCAGCGGCAGATTACTCAAAGATCTTTGTTAGTAAAAGTGACGCTCAATCGATCAGAACTTTCTCGTCGTCTGGAAGCATATCTAGCCCAACCCGAAGTGGATTATTCGGTCGATTTGGAGGGTCAAAGAAACCCTCTCTCCCCTCTAGTCTTGACTTCTGCTTCTCCTCCTGTGCACAAGATATCTGGCTTTGGAAAAAGAAAGATGGGGAATCGCTTGTTCGTATGCGACATCCTTTTACAACTGGAGAGTATTTCAACCTTCAGCGCCCAAATGGACTTAGTCTTGCTCCCAACAAAGTACCAAAGCAAAGCATCCGATACGTCTCAGCGACTTCCGATCGTGTGGTTGCGGTAGTGCACATTGATGAGGTACGTGCAATAAAACGAACTCCTTAAATTGCCCAGTCACTCAGCTTTTACAGTCTCGATGGCTATATATCCTTCAAGGGAATGATTTTCAACCGCTCCTCGAGCTGGATCGTTTGATTCCCGCCATTCTCGCCTTTGCACTTTCTCCAGATGGATCGAACATTGCGCTTGGATGCGGAAATTTCACGTTGGTATATAAACTTTTACCCAATGGGCTTGGGCATCCATCGCGACTCAACTCGATGGCAGACATGGAGTCTCGAGTTATCAGAATTCAAAAGCTCAGCTTCTCAGTTGATTCAAAGAGACTCGCTTCTGCGATACAGCTCGAGCATAGCACTCAACAACATGCTGTGTATATCAGCACGTGGACATGTTTAGACACCGGGTTTCGCTTGGAAGCACGTCTAAACCGAGTACTTTTGACCGTTGTAGGTTCTTCATATCCTTAGAACCTTGTCATGTCATTAATAATCACATAGGGCTATCCGAATGATAGCGGTATCACGGCCGTTGCACTCGTGGGTGCTCATCAAGTATTCCTCACTGCCGCACTCACGAAATCATACCACTCTATCCTATCTATCACGCCGGGGATACGGAATCAGTACCTGCAGGTCTCAAACAAAAGAATTGATAGCGCTTCACAATGTCTTCTTTCGTCACATGCTTGTATTGTCCAGTCGGGAAATATTATATCCAGCGTCGACGGAAGAAGCGGGACGGCGACGAAAGTTGCGGATTTATCCACGGCGAGGAAAGGCTTGCATCATCATGATCATATGAAGATCGCAGTACCTGATTCAGCAACTGTTCTAGCGATTTGGAAAATGAGGGACGAGAAACTTGTTTTAAACACTTGTATTTTGGACAGGAGTTTGAAATGGCGATCGAGTACTGCAGAACTAGGAGCAATTTATAGGCAGGCGGCAGGGCTTTTATAATGCGAATTAATCTGATGTTCCACCTACGGTGGTGGAGGACTAATGTATAGTAACAATAGATCAACTTAACTGCTTACAAACTTGGCGGATATGAACTACTCTGAGCGGCCGTGCTCAGAATGGCCACCCAGGGCCAACAAAGATGACGCCGAGATCAATATTAAGTATTCGGAAGGATGCGTCAATGATTTCTTAGCGGTCAGTGGATATCTTGTGACTACGACGAAGCAATTGGAGCCTTGCGGGTTGATTGGTAATCAATAGGTGGCTTGTATCAGTAATCCTTCCCAACACATTTTGCCCTTTTGTTCTAGTAAACTAGTAATTCGAACGGGTTCCGCGTCTCCTCCACTTTTCGTAACACAGCCAAGCCGCTGTCTTTTACCTTTCCTTCCCTCTATAGCCCTTGATGGCGCCACCTAGCATAATGTTCGTCGAAGAGTTTGACCCAAAAAGGAAGTCCAAAGCTCGCGCACACGCGGCAAAGGAAAGATATCGCAAATTAAGACAGGAAATATACTCGAAAACATCCGCAAAAAACATAGTTGGCAATCGACTGTCGATTCCCGATCGCCGCTTACCTTCTCCGATTGACCTTGGATCTGGTTTCAGCGACCCGTTCGCCTCTTACGCTTTGGTGTTGAGCCATGATGAACACCGGTTGGTGTATCATTGTAAGTATTAATAAGAAAGGCCTAGAATGATCTAACTTTAACAGATGCCACCCTCATTCCCTCATTATTTCGAAAGTATTGGCAACATCATGTTGGCAATATCATCTTAGCAACCGATCTGTTCCAGCTGTACACAAGAGAGCCAGCCTCTCTACGGGCAATGCTGTTTGAGGCTGCCTGTCATCGAGCAATATTATGTGACCTACCATATCCCATTGAATACGAAAATCTCGCCATTCACGAAATAGTACACAACCTTGAATGTCCAACAGTGGGAACCATTCTGGCAACAGGCTTGTTAGCTAACATCAAGAGGAGAAGCAACCAGCCATTCTTGATTCACTGGCGGGCCGCACAGCAAATGATTACCAATCATGGGGGTCTTTTATCATTCCGATACGACCCTTTACTTTTTACGAAGCATACCTGGAATGCCATCGCACTTTCTGGTTCCTCCCATGGATTACCAGACGAGCCCGATGATGGCGAGGCCTATGAAAAGCTTCATGATCTAATCGTGAAGAGGAAGGCAAAGACATTGAAGATTTTGCCGACGTCTCAAGCCGAAGTAGAGCGTCAAGATGACTCCATCCGCGTCAAGGCTTTCAAGAATCAAACAGAATTAAAAAGACTATTAAAATACATATCCGAGTCCATCGCAGATTATGAGGAGGCTCCTTCAGTGAAGGAGAGTTGTCGCATGGCGATCGTCATCTTCCTGACGTCAGCAATGGAAGACACCGGTGATTTCGCACCAGCTACCAAAGCCTATCTTGAGTCAGTTACGAAACATCTTGACCGGAAGACCGACGACTCTGCGCTTTCCCCAGAGCATCTGCTCTGGTCTTTGATTCGATTGAGTTTTCTGTATCCAGAGAGCAATAAATGCATTGAATTTTGGGTATCGGCCGTAGACATGACAGCAGCATGGAAGCGGCTACGAGTGGCTGATCGACAGGCAATGCAGGTTTCGCTATGGGCATCTTTGGAACTACCGGAAATGGTAGAAGGCTCAGTAAAGCTTGCTCTGACCAGGAAGGTGCCAATATCTACACCATGGAGTCTAGGTGAACGGACCGTGCCTAAAGATTGTTTTTGTGAACTCTTATGGTTCACGATACAGGTGTAAAGCAGTATAGATTGGAATGGGTTGAGGCAATATGTTCATTATATATCGTAATCTCGCCGTCCGTTCAAGTAAATTTGCCTCTCTAAGCAGATTTCATGGTCAATGAAATGACAACGTGAGTTTGGTCGACCATTGTTCTAAAGACGAGAACGTAATGAGGCAGTGCAGTTTTGGCCAATTTCCAGGCGGTCTCCGCTAAAAACGAACGAGTGCATCTATTCCCAATCCATTAGGACCAGGATCACTCACAACCCTTTGTCGCACTAGTCCTGAAATAGTTGGCCTCACCAATTAGCGTCTGATCCGAATTCCGTAGTAATCGTGAATGACGTCGCAATACTTCCTAATTCGGCAATAGAGATCAAAGGTGGAACAAGGCAACCCAGCAAAGTTTCCATAATATGCAAGATCTCACAATCCCAATGCCATTGATTTCAAACCATAGTTACTCGGACATTGAGAGGAGCGAGATAGCTGGATCAAGTTTTCTTATCACCAGTAATCTCCGAACGGCTTGTCTTCAAACTGTATGCTCAAAAGAAGACCTCTAAAGTTGCTTTCTCCCTTGAAATTTTATCTCACCATCAACTTTTCTAGCTCTTATTCCGCTCCCCGCAAGCTAAAACTCGCCATAGTAACCTTTCTGCCTATTCCTCGACAGCAATGTCCTCCTCAAAAGTATCTCCTTTCGAGGAATGGTCCTGTCAGCAAGTCAAAGTAAAGCATGGGACCGTATTCTTACGATATGCTGGCACTGGTCGACCAGTGCTGCTTCTTCACGGAGTACCTCAACATTCGGTATGTTAGCTGGCACGCTCGGCCAATGTCGCTAACATTTACAGCTCATGTACCACACCATCGGCCCTGAACTTGTATCTAAGGGCTTCCTCGTCATTGTTCCAGACCTCCCCGGTATGGGTCAGTCGATTCACCGAACCTCAGCCCCACTCACTTCCAAGAACGCTAGCGACGCACTATTCACTACTCTAGAATTCCTTCGTGTCTCTCAAGTCGATATATTCGCGTACGACAAAGGCGCTGGGGTTTCCGTGCTGCTCGCTAGAGATCATCCAGATCTCGTAAAGAGTCTCATTGTCGCAGAGTTCGCGCTACCTGGATTCGGCCTCGAGATTCTCCAACAACCCAGCAAGGACAAGAAATTAGTCGACAGCTGGCATTTAAGTCTCTTCAGTGTACCTGAAGCCGCAGTGTTTCTCATCTGAGGTCGAGAGGAGCAATTCCTCGCTTGGTACTTCTGGCACTTGGCGTATAGTGGAATGAGTGCAATCAAATCTGATCATTTTCGGAGATATGTTCAAGAGTGGAAGAGGCCGGGTGGCCTTGAAGCTGGTGTTGAGTTTCTTGGTGGTTCCATTTGGGAAGATATGGAAGAGTTCAAAGATGTCAAAATCAAGCCAAGAATGCTGGCCATGGGCGGTGAGGCTAGTCTGGGCACTAAGGAGACCATTGAACAGCTTTGGGGAACAGTGGGAGAGAGCGACTTGGAGTGTGTCGTCGTTCCGAAAAGTGGGCACTGGATTGGAGACGAGAACCCTGTGTGGGTCGCTGACTATATTGGTCAATGGATCGTCAACGTCGAAGGTCACGAATATGTAACAAATCTTGATTGGCTTAATGGGGAGGTGACGCTGAATAGAGGTGTTTAGAAGGCTGATACACCCCGAAAATTATCTATTTGTATTGAAAGGAATTTGAAAGTATGCCTACATCTCAGCATTTTTGACACACATTGGCAAGTGAACGGCTGCTATGGGCGCAGGAGATGTCTCTTGAAGTTCTTCATGCATT
The DNA here is from genome assembly GCA_010093585.1 of Melanomma pulvis-pyrius CBS 109.77. Lineage (NCBI taxonomy): Eukaryota > Fungi > Ascomycota > Dothideomycetes > Pleosporales > Melanommataceae > Melanomma > Melanomma pulvis-pyrius. Next base: position 74,297 of record MU001792.1, on the reverse strand, counting down.
ACTGCTAGTAAAGCTTAACTTGCCGTCAATGTTGAGCAAATTTTATCTCAGATTGCAACGAATTCCAGGCCCTCCGTGCACATTTTACAGTCGTAACACGGTCAGTAGTAAATTACAAATTGTTTAGTTCTAGAACTGTGCAATGAACCAACTATTATTTTAAAAACATCATTAACACGCTTAACGTTTCTACCGCCCAATACAGTTCCCATGTATGACTTACGATGCTGCATTTTCTTTGTAAAGTAGATTTTAATTTTTCAAACCAGTAAATAACCCCTACAAAACAACAACTCGAACTGTTGTTTAAGGACTAAGATCTTTCTCCTGAGTGACTCCTGCTTAGCTGGATCCCTCCCTCTGAGCAACTAGTGTTTGGAATAAGTGTAAATTTAAAACAAAAATAGCAATCAATACGCTTACGGCCTTCGTTAGAGCATTTATGTGTTGTAGAAATACAAGTACTTGAGCATGACGTATTCCTTGAGGAACGGAACATGATTGGATATGTCTCTGCAGATCTCCTCGTGATGCGACATGGTCAGGCTTGTTTTCGCCTGATAAAGCACGTTAGCGGACGGCAGTCTTGTTAAATAGGGTGTAGGTCACTGTGCAAGCGCTTCTCCATCAAATAAGTGTCATCTGATTAGAATGATCTGGCACAGCTCCGCCTTGCTGAATTAACTAAGATTTCCAGTTCTCTATTTTTACCGGGGGAGAGATAGCAGCCTACACGCCTTCAGCGTAAGTCTTTCCTTACTATAGCCGGTACTAATACATAGTCAAGACTAGACGATCCAATCTTACATACGTTTCTGATACAATGGAAGGTATGAGGACAGGTAGCAAGGTCACTTGTGAACCTTATCAAACACGCTCTTTCCATACCCATTGCCCATAGCCACGACCGCAAATGCATGAAGCAGTACATATTCGTATGATGGCACGGTATCATGGGCAACAGGGGCAGCGGATGCATCACTTTGTCTCTAATAGCAAGTCGGCACAAATCGGTGTCATCTAAATGGATACCTCTAAGCGAAATAGCTCCAGAATAGCAGGCCCCTCCCCCGCACGATTAAGACTATGTTCGCTCACAACCCCTTGTCTAAAAATACTTGCACGATATCTTCCTTACCCAATACTTCGTCTCCGAGTTGAAGGTTAAGTTTCGAATTTCTCTACCTGACGGTAATTGCTCTATGATTTCCTTCCGCCGTGGCAAGCGGCTCATATTCGCATGCGTAGGCTGGAGCGTTTGGCATCGCTTGTCCTGCGGTGCCTGTGGGGATTGGACTGTGTGTGCATTCTAGGGGCGAACGATGCGAGATTACTTGCTTAGCGAGCTATCTACGGATTATGGTGGAGTTGTATGTCCGGCGAGGTGTTTGTGGAGTCTATGGAGATGTAATCCCATCTAGACCATGCTCTCTGAGCATGAGGATTGAGCGGGATGAGTTGAGGATGAAGTTGTAGACGAGAGAGGATGAGATTGTTTGGTAGTTGAAATGCTGTTATGTCGGCGTCTGTAAACGCCGACGTGCTGACAAGTCTCAAGCTTGCTGGGGGGTAGCAGGCCGTATTTCGGATGAATGTTCCCGGACCTCGGGCTATCATTCAAGGAGCTCTAATTGGCGCGAACTCCCGCGAAAGTCTCTCCAACATCCATCGCAATGCAAACATGTCGAATACTTCCCCGGAAGCACCTCAAGATGTAGTTGCAGAACCGGTCCAGGAATATGTCAGCAACCAGCCCAACACGGCGGGTCCGGAGTCGCTCGCCTGCAATGGGTGTCGAAGGGCCAAGCTACGTTGCTCGCGAGATCGCCCGAATTGCCTTCACTGCAGAAAGACTGGTACTTCGCCAAGATCTCAAACTACACTTTTTTCAAGACTGATAGGAAAAAGGACTGAATTGTGTCTATGAGACAAAACGCGTGAAGCCAGGGTTGAAGGCTGGTGCGGTGGAGAATCTTCACAAGAGGCTCGGTATATCAACGCAATATTCGAAGATGTGATCGATATCTCACACCGATTAGATGCGATAGAACGCCTCGTACATGGGCAACAAGAGCAAGTTCCCGCTAGCTACCCTATCGCAAATGAACAAAATACCGTCAACACTAGTGTTGGTCAAGAATCGACCGCCTACAACATCTTAGCTCTGCTGGCTAAGGAACTCCCCAAATTAGTCAACGCGCAGACGAACAGACCATCCCCAACATCAAGTGAGAGAGCTGAGGGGCCATCAAAACGGAGGCGTCTAAACAATGAAGATAGTCACACGAAGGCTCTTCAGCCCATCGACTATCCTGAATTACCGGAACCAGAACTCCTAGAAGCAATGATTTCGGCATATTTTACCCACATTCATCCCTTGATTCCTATGATACATCAAGCGAGGTTCCGGCAGCGACTCAACCACTCGGACGAGCGCGAAGTTCTTGTGGTCATCCTACACTCGATGATTATAGCAGCATCCAAGTTTGTGCCAGATGCAAGCTTGCTCGCTGAATCTACGATGCGTGCAAGGAGATGGGTGGTATCGACTGCTATGGATAATCTCTCTTTAGAGAGCTTGCAAGCATTGATCATACTTGCCTTCACGGATGTAAGTACAATAGTACATGTTCAACCTCTGCTCAAATATTAATCTGAACAGATTGGAAATGGCGACACCGCAAAAGCGTGGTCATTAGTCGGGTCACTCACTCGTACCGTTGAATACAGCCAACTAACCCAAGAACATGAAGAAAGCGACTACCATCCATTCTGCCGACCTTATGACCCACTCGGACATACTCAGGACTGGACAGAAACAGAAGAGAGGCGTCGTGTGTTCTGGAATGTTTTCAACCTAGACCGGTTTTGCAACATCACCATGGGTTGGAACACTAGTCTAACATCTGATGATGTTCACCGTCGACTGCCCTGTGATGGGCCTCTCTGGAGGAAGCAGCAGCCCGTCGTAACACCTTACTTTGGAATATGGGACAAATCAGCGGGCCGTATCGGAAACCCCATAGCGTTCATACCGCAATATCAATCCCCGGGCCCAGCTGTGAATAGTGCCGATGCTCAAGTTCAGGCAGACAACACCTCTCCTGGGACTTCATTACAACCGCACTTAACCGATATGTCGACCGTCGGCGCCTTTGCATACTGTGTAGAAGCCACCGAATCCATGAGCCGCGTAACTTCCTACTTCTTGCAGCAGAAGATCAACCTACGCGATCAAAATGAGATCAGTGCCTGGCTCACGCGCTTCAAAGAACTTGATTTGCGTCTCGTGCATTGGAAGATGTTGCTACCGCAGAAGTGGAAGACCAATATGGAGCGGCAGTCTACCCTCATGGATCCAAATCTGACCACAGCGCACGTTACACACAATGCCTCCATGATTTTGTTGCATCAATTGATCGGGTATCCGCCATTAATATGGGGCTTTCGACATAGGCTACCTAGCAGTTGGAGTGCAGATACATGCTACTCAGCTGGTATAGAGATTGCTACTATTACGCGAAATTACTTGAATCACTCGACAGATGGATCGCCGATTGGAAGTCAGTATGCATTCTGCGTTTTCATTGCCGCCAGGATGCTACTCATCCACTGGAGATACTATGAGGAGAGTCAGGTAGCGGAGGAATTTTGGAACCTGGTGGAGAGCCTTGAGGAAATGTCTAGGCGATGGGGAGCCTACTCTACACTGCTTACGGAAACAGGAAATCTGTCCGCAAAGTATGCCGCAAAACTAAAAGAGTTGTATGAGATCTGCGCCAGAGACAATTTATACCGAATCAATGTCATGGACTATACTAAGGAGATCGACCATGCCTTAATATCGGCTACCGAACAGCGCCAAACTGGAACTTTGTACATGCAACGAGAGGATAGAGACTCCAGTATCACAGAGTGGCCAAGCCGGACATCCACGATGCAGCAGGCTGTCCCGAATATGACCAAGATAGCTCCAGAACCTCTCCAAGTTCCTCTAATGGATGCTGGTGAATTCAGCACTATCCCACAAATGATTCTAGATCAGCACTTCATGAACATGGACCGAGTGATAACATTCGACGATGGAAGCATGTTTGCAGCGGAGCTTGATAACGGGACATGGTAAAAGCGCTAGTCTAATCAGTTCAATCTATTCCCATCCGAAGCAACCTATTCCCGAACTCTACCAAATAATAATCTCCGTACACCAGACCGTGGTTTGCATATCTCTTTCTTGCATTGATGTTGTTGTTCGCTGTGCCGAACTTCAGAATGCCTTCAAATTTGCTTCCAGAAACTGAGTCCTCTGTTCGTACGTGTTCATACGCCCCGTTGATCAGTCTAGCCTTCTCAGGCGCAAGGGCAAAGGAAAGCGTGTCTTGTATGATGCGCAGTGCAGCCTTCCGGAATCTGGATGCTAGCCTGTCCTGATTCAAACCTGCTAGTATCTGGGATAGGATAAGCATCCCGTTGGCGGCGATGGTCCCTGCGGATGAATCTCTCAAAGCGTTCTCTACGTTTTCAATAGGCGCATCGAAGTCCCAAAGCGGTACATATCGACCTTCAGTAACAGGCGACACCTCTAATCTGTAGAGAAAGTACTCCGCTAGGCCGCACGCCGCATAGAGAAAGCGCTTATCCTTTGTCCACGAGTATGTTTGCGCATATCCTAGGATACCCCACGCTTGACCTCTGGCCCAGGTTGATCCATTCGCATACCCCTGCGCCGTGAGACGGCGTTTCGTACGCCCCGTCTTCGGATCCAGGTTGGCGACGTGACATGTAGAATACCACTGTCCCTTATAACCATCTCGCGATATGGATAGTGTTAGTTCTGGTCTCAAATGCGATTCCAGCAACGTTTCGGCATGCGCAGTTGCCATATCTGCAAGATCGCTGCCATCATGGGCATATTTCGAGGCGTAATACAAAAGGTCGAGATTACAAAGACTGTCGATGATGACGATCATGTTATCTTCCTGGTCCAATATCTCAATGTCCTTCTTCTTGAGCAAATCCCAGCTTCGAATAGCTTTCGCCGAGGGCACATATCGCGTTGCCAAACTTTTCGCTGCCCGGATGATAGAGTTTAGGCTTCGAGTGTTGCTAGTCAGTTCCCAGTCCAAGCGTAAAGCTGGCATCACGATGAAGCCGATGTCGTGTGTGTCGGTGCGTCCGGCCATTCCGTGAAGCGGCTCGGTCCAGCTGCGTGATAGAGCTGAAAGCTGATTCTGTAATAGTGTAACACTGATCTTTGTGGCTGAACTAGAAGATTCTAAGAGACGTAGGCTTTGAGGGAATCTAATGAATCGTTCTAAGATTGAATAAAGAGTTCCAGGGAAGAAGCCGCAAGTCCAGAAATCTGCTTCACGAAGTGTGTAGCTTCCATCATGGCCATCATTTTGTGGAACGTATTCGGGGAAGGTGTCCGGTAGGCCTGACAAAGCATTTGTTGCTGTTCTAAGTACTTTTGCAATCACATTTTCGGCGAAGAGCTCAGGGACAAGATGTTCTATTGTAATGCTGGAGGAGAGGGTATCCGGCTTCGAATCGTCAAGGCCCGCGTCTGAAGGAGGGTTGCTGGTTGCCGGTGTCGTAGTCGATCCAGAAAATTCGATTTCCGAGTTCGAGGATGATATTTGTGGTGGGCTATCAGCCATTGTAATGGTGACTTCTGGGTACGTGGGAAGCTTTAGTAACAGCGAGTGCATAGGACTCAATCTGACCGGAAAATGCAGCTTTTTGAAACTACCCAAACCACCATGCTTGAATACTCTATGAATCCCCACATCGACGAGCTCATAGGCTAAAACTCTCTCTCCGTCCGGAAACTACCGTCGGATATAGATACACCGACCTCCCGGAATGCCGATCCTCCAGGCACCGCTGCCAATGCCCCGGTCTGCTAAGCGAGGCAGCACCTCTGCCCCACGGGGAAATCGACATGCGGGGAAGACAGCACCACGTGAAATCTTGATAGCGACATGCGTGGTCCGATAATTTTGCATGCATACTTAATGGCGGCGTTCTCTTCTCGAATTATCACTAGGTTGTTGACGCCCGCCAGAGCGACAACATGGCTTCCAGAACTGACAATCAGATCGACATCCACCCGGCCACCCCTGAACCTGAACTTGAGAAGGAGACAGCGAAGCTTCCTTTCGTCAGCTCCTCGACTCAGAAACCCACCCGCTCGCTGAAGTATGCTTGGTTGTATATCTTTGATTGGTATCCGAGTCATTACTCCAAGCAAGAGAAGAGACTTCTTAGAAAACTTGACGCCGTTCTTTTGTCGTTATGCTGTCTTTGTTTCTACATCAAGTGGCTAGATCAAAATGCTTTGTAAGTTGCGAATTAAATTCTTCTCTTTGATTTTGATTCTGACTATAATTGCAGAAATAGCGCATATGTCTCAGGCATGAAAGAGGAATTGAAACTCCAGAAAAACCAGTAAAAGCACCATCATCAACCCCCAGCTATCCCCTAAATTTCTCTAGGTACTCCCTATTCGGTACTTTCTATAACATCGGCTATCTCATTTTCGAGATTCCCAGCATGATGATTATCTCGCGACCAAAACTCACTCGATACTACGTCCCGACCATGGAAGTGGCATGGTCGATCCTGACCTTCTGCCAATGTCGCCTCCAGAACGAGAAGCAAATATATGGCCTTCGTTTCCTTCTTGGTGTGTTAGAGACTCCTGCCTCTACTGGAAGCATTTATCTGCTCACATCATGGTATCGCTCCGACGAAATGTTCAAACGCGCTGGGGTATGGTACGTCTCAAGTAACGTTGGCTCCATGTTTAGCGGATATCTGCAGGCTGCTGCGCACAAGAACTTGAATGGTGTGGCTGGCATGTCTGGTACGTACTGTTGGATCATCATTCTAATATCTAGCTAACATATGCGCAGGTTGGCGATGGCTCTTCATTATTGACGGGAGCATCAGCATGCCTATCGCTATTGCGGGTTTCTTCATGTTCCCTGGCCTACCTACTAGTCCCAAAGTTTGGTGGTTAACTGAGGACGAGAAACTACTCGCAATTGCCCGCATGAAGGCCGATGGCGTAAAAGAAAGTGCTAAGATTGGTAAGAGAATGTTGAAACGCGTGTTCACGCACTGGCATTTCTACATTGCTGTCTTGACATATGTCTGGTAAGACAAATAGTCCGAAGTGATCTATATGAACGCTCACCGTGTCGTTAGCTTCCAGTGTACTACCTACGTTGGCGGACAAATGGCCCTCTGGCTCAAAGACGAAGCGACGAAACACGGGACCTATACCGTTGAGCAAATCAATCTCATTCCAACCGGTGTCCAGGGAGTAGCTATCGTGACAGGCATTCTCGCTACCAGTCTTATCATGATCTACCCCATGTGGATTGTTTTTTCCGTCGTCACATTCATGCTTTTATTCGCAAACGTTTGTCTACTCATTTGGGAAATTCCTCTCGGACTTCACTGTAGGTCTTCTTTCCGCTCTTCATATATCATGTTGCTAATTCCTACAGTTTTCGTCTACTATCTCCTCGGATTAACTTCCTGTGTCACTCCCATCCTATTCCCATGGGTTAACATGATGATGAAAGATGACAACGAAGCAAGAAGTTTCACGACGGGTGCTATGATGACTATTGGATGGGCGTTTTTTAGCTTTTATCCCATCACCGTGTTCCCTGTTCTCGAAGCGCCGAAGTGGCGTAAGGGGTTCATCGTAAATACGGTGCTTACATGCTGTTACTGGGCACTATTCTTAACAGGACAATTTCTTTGGAGGAGAGATATCAAGAGCAAAAAGTATGATATCAATACGCCAAGCGACGAGGGAATGGTAGATAAGGACACGCCGGTTCATGTAGAGGTGGCAAAGATTGAGACTAAAGTCTGAATATCTAGCAGAATGATTGAGAGTAGTTCATATCCAGAGCAGGGGGGGGTAGGCACTTGAATGGACTATTTGATTGTGTCTCATCGTAGATGAGGTTGGACGGTTATGGTTTAGCGCCGTGACGTTTCTCTTCCGAGTCCCGAGACGAAACGAAATATAAATAAGCTGCACCTCCCGGCCATACAAACATTTTGCTCAGCGTCGTATCCGTAAAGTTGTCTACTGTTAAATCACTACTTGCAATATCAGTCAATATGCCTCCACTCCCCGGCTTCTCCGACAATCCCTTCCGCACCCGCTCCGACCTCATTCGCGCGGCACTAGCAATACTCCATCCCCTCGAAGCGTACAAGTCTCCGGCAGGCGCTAGAATCAAGATTGCTACAGCAACTGGTGCCGGTTTCAGCGAGACAGCAGCACAGCTGGAAGGCTTTGCAAGACCTCTTTGGGTAGTCGCAGACCTCATTCGCATCCAATCTTTAGATGCAGTGACAGATCCGGGACTGCGATCCACCAATGTTCGACTCACCTCTTGGATAGCAGGCCTCAAAGTTGGCACGGATCCGGAATCCCTGGAATACTGGGGCAACGCCTTTGACTTCGATCAACGCCTTGTTGAAATGGAATCTATCGCATATGCTCTTCTGACATGGCCTGACGCTTTCAGTTTCACAAACGACCCGAAAGCACGAGAAAACTTGATCAAGTGGCTACGGAAAATCAATCACTGCAAGGTTCCGCAGAATAATTGGCTGTGGTTTCGGGTCTTTGTCAACTTGGCTCTAACTCAGGTCCTGGACGTGCCATTGGTTGAAGTCAGAGAGCACATCGACAGTAGTCTCCGCATTCTAGATTCGTTTTATATCGGAGCAGGCTGGAGTAGTGATGGGCTATGGTCTGAAGAGAGGAAACAGGTGGACTACTACTCGGGAAGTTTTGCTATCCAGTTCGCGCAGCTGCTGTTTGTAAGATTTGCGCCTGAATACGACCAAGAGCGGACGCAGCGATACACGAAGGAGGCTGCAGAATTCGCGAGTGGGTTCTGGAGGTACTTCAGCTCAAACGGTAAGACATTTCTTCTTCTCAATAATCGAACCAGTTCGGCTGATGGAAGATTTAGGTGCCGCAATTCCATTTGGTCGTAGTCTGACGTACAGGTTCGCGTTCGCAGCCTTCTGGACCGCCGTCGCGGTCGCAGATGTCAAGCTTCCTATACCTCTAAATCATCCTGGAGCTATCAAAGGAATGTTATTGCGGCACCTGCGCTGGTGGTCTAAGAAGCCTGATATTTTCAATACAGACGGCACACCAAACATCGGCTACGCGTATTCGAATATGCACATGGCCGAAGACTATAACTCACCTCAGTCCGTGTTCTGGTGCCTGAAGTCATTCCTCGTTATCGGCCTCTCGAAATCCCACCCATTTTGGAGTTCAGAGGAACTGCCCTACCCAATGGAAACGACATCATCGTCACTTCGGCATATCATCCCAGACGTCAGTTTGGTATCTCCTCCGAGACACATCCTATGTAATACCCCGGAGCACCACTTCCTCTTATCATCCGGCCAATCTACGCGAAAAAGATTCAAAGCACGAGAAGCAAAGTATGGAAAGTTTGCCTATTCGTCTACCTTTGCCTTTAGCGTCCCTTGCGGAACATTCCTCGAGCAGCTAGCTCCTGACTCAACACTAGCGGTGAGCTATGGCGATGATCAGGCATGGAAAGTGCGCTGGGAGCCATTCGATGTCGTATCAACCACAACGAAGCTCGGGGACGAAACTGTTCCAACATTGGCCAGTAGCTGGAAGCCATGGCTAGATCTCGAACTGGTAATACGCACAATCCTAGTTCCTCCTGTAAGCAAATGGCCAGGGTGGCACCTAAGAGCTCACCGTGTTTCGTGGAAACCATCATTTATAAGAGATACGGCACCAACACTACGATTAGTTGACGCGGGATTTGCGGCATCTGCTCAAACATCGCAGGGTCACTCAATCTTGGAGGAGCAAATCAATGGAGACTTTCGCACTACTGACGGGGCAAATCAGCAAAACTGGTGGAGTGGTCATGAAGGGTGTTTGGTTATATCAGAGTCAGGGGCAAGTGGAGTCGTCGACCTCACTGACCAATTTGTGACAGGTCAGTACATTGGGTTAAATAGCCAGAGCATGATCATTCGAGCAGATCCGAACACGTAAGTCGGCAATAAATTTCTCCCCTATTGCAAGGTTTCTAACATTGATGGTGCAGGAACCTAATCGCTCCGAGGTCACTGATCCCTTCTGCTCAGCATGAACTTCTAAGTAGCGGGGAGGCAGTGTTCTGGCTAGTGACGGGCGTGTTTGCAGTGGATTCTGGGGCGAGGAAAAGTATGACCGATGTGTGGAACTTGTGGCATGGGCGACCGACGGGATGTATCAATAATGAGGGAAACATCGGGCTAGCTCTGCATGTCGAGTAGACGTAAATTGTGGAGTCAAAAACCTCAATTTACTTGATTTTTATGCATTTCGTTTATTTCCCCTCTTTCCTATTATTTCTGACTATGGGCTAGCTTATTGCTTCCAAGACTCAAGTCGAAATACCAACAACAGCAGCAATATCCGAAAGCTTAGTTCCAATCACAACATCATAGATATAAGAATCACACACCTTGAAGTTCTTCCCATCATATAATCCAAACTTTGGATCAGCACGCCCTGGGAAGAACTCACCCGCAAGTTTCTGCGTCTTTGTTTTTGTGGTCGGGTCAGTTAATGTAGATAGCTGACCATTGAAGTAGAGTTGGATAAAGCCCTGGGTCTTTGATGTATTGATCACAATTCCGAAATTATAGATTTTGCCCATCGTCAGCTGCTTTGACCAGACGCTTTGGAAGCCAGGAGCACCGAGGTTACTGATATACATCAGTGATTACAATTTCCACATAATTTAAGGAATAGAGGGGAGTTCCGTAGCCTACATCGTATGGTTATCTACACCATCGGCATCTTGACGAAAGTACAGCGCCGCCGGTATATTATTCGTCTCTGTTTCAACGTACTCCTTCCACTGAAAGACAATAGTCTGCTGGTCGACATTCTGGAACATAACACGGTAGGCAATGTAGTATGTCGTGTCCACCTTGGTCTCTTTGTTGAGACTGTGGTATTCTGATCGCGTGAAGCCAGCGTCTTTGTGCACGTGTGCAGCTACTACGCCGTCGGGATCTTTCGCGTTTTTGAAGTAAACGGAATTGTTCTGAGCTTGGTTGTCGGGCCAATTGGCTCGATGCCAGCCTTGCAAGTTCTGGAGGCCGAGACAGCTGGGGTCATTTCCTGAAGCGGGGCTGTATTTGACTAGTACAGTGCCTGATGCTCCGCAGTCTGCAGCACAGATTATGGCTGGGAGCCAAGTAAAAGTAAAAGCATTTACAAGAAACATGCGTGAGAAATGCATATTGGTTGAGACTTGAGAATGTGATAGGATAGGAGAAGTTGGAGGTTTTTTGTTCTGTCGTGCATGGGATGGAGGATTTAAAGAGATTATATATACTTTTCAGTATCATATTGGAGGGGGAGCTCTCGCGGGTTGTCACTGTTTTCGGACCCCCGAGTGATGAGATGATCATACCATCGTCCTATTTCCGATGAAACCTTGACCGGTTTAATTATATTCAGCCCTACTAAGCTGGAAAGGGCTGGTCTTACAGTTAGCTGGGTGAGGGCTGACAGAAGCTACAGGGGTATGTTCATCTAAGCATCCGCACAGCCCCACATCCCACCCGCAGAGCCTCAATTACTCTGTAGAGGTCTTATCCACTTTATCTAGATTACTATTGTAGTAATCAACACATATTCGCCTCTCGCGTAGATCATGTAGACCTGCAACATAGGTCCCCATTTCCCTACATCGAACACAAGTTCAGTCCAAACCCTGACCTCGTTCCCTGCAAGCGAACTCCGTGGTCAAAAGTTTTAGTAGAATCCCTTGACACATATGTGGGGTCATGCTTATTCTAGTGGATTGACTCCTCTTGATGTGATCTAGGAGTATATCCTTCTTGGTAGCATTTGGTAACTAGTTAAAAACATGTCGGTACACATACTAGCTAGCTAGCCATCAGATATCAGAAAGTGCAAACTATCTTATCGACTTACTTGTAGACATGTACGGCTTCTCTCCGTTCTAGGAAAGTTCGTTGAGTTTGCACAACCTTTGTCAGCCGGTTAACTTATTCTTGTTCCCGACTTTAGGAAGTTCGAGAACAATTGTAAACTAATGAATCAATACGACCGGGGTTCTCTGATTCTGATTTCTTATTTGGTGTACTAAGCACAACGCATCTCATGTTGGGTACTTGAAAGTCAGAGCGCCGCCTGACTGCTACACGTTGTTCCCACACCTTTCTTGGACCAGGAACCTCATCTCGTTAAAGCATCAATTTACGACTTTGAAGTATTATCATGGACGAGTAGTACAGCATTAATCATAGTTATGTCGGTAATCTGAGATCGGAAAGGAAGAGGCAATTGATTCATGCTCACGATATCTTACACGAATCTCTCTAGAGTTGGACTAAAACAAATTCTTCACCTATATTCTTTTCTTGGAGCGCAAAATTTTCGCTGTTATTCGCTGGCAATTGCCTAAAAAGACACGGAACGAGCAAGAGCGGTAAGAAGCATCCTAGTGGGGCGCTGGGCTGAAGTGAGCGCATTTATTAATCAAAAATGTATTCTCTGGGCGATAGCTGACGATGCAGGTGAGATTTCATTCCAATTCGAAGCTGCGGGGTCGAACCGAACGACTGTGCCGCAATAGCGGAACTGTGCCCGCGATCCAGGAACAGGCTGATCCATAATTTAAGGCCCGACTCCATCTGCCGTGAATGAATAAAGGTACCTGCACGCGCTCCTCTCTGTACCCTGCAGCAAAATTTCTGCAACAAAGTCTAATCTTTAACCTCAATATGTTCAAGCAATTAACATCCCTCTTCGCTTTCCTCACGACGTTAATTGATCTGTCGTCCTGTGCTCCTAGATCAGAATTGTTACATCATCACCATTCAGAATGCGCACCGTTCAGTGGTGATTTCACCGTTTCGGCCTACCAACTCTACCCGGAGAATGGCGACTTTGACTTCAATGCCTGTCTCTTGTACATCGGGTATTGTTCTCCTTCCTCTCAATATGTCTCCCCGCTTTCTATGTTAACCATCTCATCAACAGAAACCTCTGGAATGCCTCGGTTGGTATTTACGACCCTTACACGGACGAATTCGAAGTCATCGAGTTTGAAGGAATATCGCACAATCCCGAATTCCACATCGGCGGGGTACAAATGAATCCACGAACTAACTTGCTTTCCATTGTGGTCGACGCAGGTGCAGCCTTTAATACAGGCGGCCAGGATATCTCGGGGACAAACTACATCATGCAATGGGATCCTGCCACACGCCATATCCTTTACAAGCACAATCTCACCACCATCACGCAAGGCCGATATGGCGCATTTCAGGACATAGAGCAAGACCCAGCAAATAATGTGTATGTTGTTGGCACGTACCCAAGTAGCATTATGAAGGTCGACTCTAGAGGGAAAAAAGTCGAGACATGGTACCTTGACGACAATTTGAACCACACAATAGCTGGCTACGCCGGGCTAGCCGCCAAGGATTGGATACTCATCACCAACGATGAGGCAACAGGCAGTCTTTTCCGTTTCAACATGCGAGCAAAGCGCGGCGTGCCAGCTGTTATAACCTCTACCCCTCCTCATACGATTGGTCTTACAGATGCTATTCAACTACCACGAAAATACAACGGTACTGTCCTTCTAGTAGCAGAGAGAGGGCAAGGTGCATCCGTATATAGAGATCGAAAGGGAGAGTGGAAGCACGCAGAGTATCTTGGCCTCGTTCCTTGGCCCGAAACAGACAGAATTACCACGGCCCCTTTGCAGGTCGGTGATGCGGTATATTTTAACTTAGAACCTTTTGGTGACGTGGGCGTCAATGGCCCAGGCACCGCAGGAAATCGTACGGATTTTTTGTATGTAGACATCACGGCAAAAGTCGATGCACTTTTGAACAAGTAATTTCTTCTGTTAGCCGTTAACGGAGGGTTGAATCTTGTGTCACTTCTCATTTACTAAAGAACTTGATGTATATAATCTCCGACAATTTTGCGATCACCTACTTCGCAAGCAAAATATGATTGTCTTGCTTTTTATCATCGCAATTAACCCTTGCTCGGGTTTGATCCACGATGAAACATACACCGATGCCTAGAAGCGCTTGTATCTATTTATAGTACCACATGCCCCGCCCCACCCAAGTCGCTGTCCCACCTCACAACTAACAATTCGTAGAACTCACTTCACGGTTGCCAAGTTATACTACCAATGTCGACGTCGAACATTTGCAACTTCTGTATCGAGAATATCGTGCGCTCCAAAGCATCCTGGGGTCTCCATCACCCATCTTGTAACTCTCTCTTCAACTCCACGCGTAATCGGTGCGCGTTCTGCAGCTTGCTTTACGAAGACGTGAAAGCAAGGCAGGAACAACTTGAAGAATTTCGTGGAACGGATGACATCTTGTACCGATGGCTCTATGAAGATGTGCGGCAGACCGAAAAATTAAGTACGGGACAGGGATTCACGACTTCTTTGTATCGATGGAGCATCCGGAGTCTAGGGAAGACAAGAGAAAGTAAAACAATGGTCGCTTTAACTTTTCGGGTTGTTCCGAAAGAGGAGAAGGAATCGGATGCCCGTCCAAAGGTGGAGAATGTAACCTTTGGATTGCCCGAAAGGGTGTTCTATTGTTTCTCTGAAACAGAACTGGGTGTACTGTTTGGGAAGGGTACTATCGGAGATACCACGAATCCCCACAAGAACGCAGGAGTGCAAGTTGAAAGATGGATTCAGAGCTGCGATAGGAATCACAAGCATTGTCCGACACGTGCAAAGCCGTGGGGCGCTTTTGTGCCAACGCGATTGCTTGTCGTAGGCACAAAGGGGAGTGAAAAGCCGATCCAAGTGGTGGACACAAAGAAAAACAATATAAAGGGGCATTATGTGACTTTGAGTCACTGCTGGGGACCCCCAAAGCTGAATGAGCCGAAAAAGGATGCCCTCACTATTAATACGATGGATCAATTCATGACACTTGGTGTTGCTTGGAAAGACTTATCGAAAAATTTTCAACAGGGTATTGAAGTTGCAAGATTCTTGGAGATAGAGTACATGTGGATTGACAGCTTATGTATTATCCAAGGAGACGCAAAAGACTGGGAGACAGAAGGGGCCTTGATGCATAAAGTCTATCGCAACTCGTATTGCAACATTGCAGCTGTGGATTCCAAAGATAGTACTGGTGGTCTGTTTCGGGAGAGAAAACAGCACCAAGTATTGCCGGCAAGTTTCGAGGGTGATGGAAACTCACCTATGTTTGGGAACAAGATATGGAGAGCTGTGAGAGAAGACCTGTGGGAGCAAGACTTGCTTAAGACACCGTTATACGGCCGTGGATGGGTGTTCCAAGGTGAGAATCTACACCCATAGACGCAATATAGGATTACGGCTAATCATACCCCAGAACGCATGCTCTCTCCTCGCGCGCTCCATTTCAGTAAACATCAGATCTTTTGGGATTGTGCGGAGATCAGCGCATGTGAGACCGTCCCAGGCGGCCTTCCTTTGCCTTTGGATCGAAGAGCAGCTGCAGACCGCCACTGGAGAGGAAGATTGCAGGAGGCTGGCCCCAATCGGTGGATGTTAGTATCAGGAGCAAATGACGATTCGATAGAAGAGTTCTGGAAAGTCGCCGTCGAAAACTACACCAGCTGTGACCTCACGCAGCAAACCGATAAAACGATTGCGGTCTGGGGAGTCGCTAAGCTGGTTCGAGACAGTCTTGGAGAAGAATATGGTGCCGGGTTATGGGAACGAGAACTGGCTGAACAGCTTGCTTGGAGGGTGGCTGATTGTACCATATCGGAACGACCAAAGGAGTTGCAACATATCCCGTCGTGGACATGGGCCTCCATCAAAGGCAAGATACTTGTTGGTAATTCTCGGCCACCAAAAAGGAGCTACACAACACGAGATTACTCCGGGAAGCCCCTCTCGTTTAAGCTCAAAGGGGATGCCCGTCCTATAGCTCACAGGGAGAGATCTGAAGATATAAAAGTTGAACTTGCAGCTATGAGTAAAGAGCTGCAATCGGCGGCAGACAAGCGAAAGAACTCGGGCCTAAGTAACGATCCATCACGGATCGACAAAAGTGCTGAAACTGCCAGCCGAGATCAAGAACCGAAATTGCTTGACACAACGATCGAGATGCAAGGCTACATCAACACCGCCCCGCTGCGCTGGAGTGAAGTTTCTGACAAATGGGCGCTTGACGTAACGGCCAACACTGGATTTAAGACCAAGGATGCTATTGTAACCGCATTCCCGGATGTTAAACGAGATCTCAATACAATTGAAGTGAGCTTCGTCATATTGTCCCTCACTCATCATAACGGGCCTGGGAGCCTGCCCTCGTTATCAGAAATTCGCGAGGATTCATGGTACAGTGGGGTTGGCATTATGCTCAAGCCTTCGGGAGAGAGAGATGGGCGTTATGTTAGAACGGGAGCCTTAAACATTCAGTATTTGAGTGTCGGCACGTGGAAGTATCTACAGAACACAAGTACAGGACGGGAAGGGAGCGACGAAGCTGGCATGAAGTTTCAGTTAGAATAATGAGTCGATAATCAACGAATTATTCGCTGAGGTTCCATTGTCCAAGAATCTTCATGCCAGTTCGGCGGCGCTTTGAGTCGCTTTCGGGGCCAGTCTTCATCATACAACACATAGTGATTCATGGCGTAAAGTATGTCCTGGGTGCGCACCTTTCATACCGAGACATGCAGCAAGACACGTGACATGGTTACATTTGTGTTGCGAGAAATACAAACTGACCCATAACACTATGACCCTAAACCTAGACCCACTGGCTTCGGTACCTGTTCCTGAATCCTAAAATAACCCGTGGAGCTTCTCGTGAGGGGGGACTCACGCCCCGGTAGCGGCGATTTGGGAGAGTACATAGAGCGCGGGCTTTCCGTGTAGAATTTCCTTAGATCTCCTAGAATATCTTCCATTGGCTTTACTGGCTGGCTGTCTTTAGTCTTTGTAGATATGATCGTGAAAGAACGCGGTATATTGGAGGTGCGCAGCTGAGCATTTGCCCATATAAGCTCGTCATTGTATCCTTCTGCGGCGTACGAGCAAAAGAGAAAGTTGTAAGCGGAGATAGTGTACTCTTCACTACCAAATCTTGGAGGGAGGAGATGGAGATAGCCTTTGCTTGCTTGCAAGATGTGTTCGGCACTTCGAGGGGGCAAGCGATTATATCCGGATGCGTGAGGTCGATCCTGAAGTAGATTCGCCAGTTCCGAGAGGGAAGCACCTGAGAAACGGGGCTCCGACTTTGCGACAGCTGCTATGCTTTTCAAGGCTAGATTCCTGTGTTTTTCTGGTTGCTGTTCAATGCTCTTGATACCGTCATTGAACAGTGCTTGGACATTCCTTGGTAAGCGGTTCGGAATCCATTCGATAGAGCCTACAGATGTGGCACCATGGACAACATCCAGGCCAAGCTTTGCCAGCGCAATGCTTCCATGCGCCTCACTGACGATTCTTGTGACCCACTCACGGGCAGCTGTTCCAGATTCAGCCTTGAGGAATGATATTCCCATTGATGATAGAGGGGGAAGCTTGCATGGATCGGAAGTTCCCAAACCGATATTACCATGCTCACGCTCGAGATCCCATGCGACAAAATTTTGCAATTCTGATCTGGGGATGCGGTCGACGCTGATAATCAAGTACTTCGACTCCTCCCATTGTGTATCAAGGCCACTTTAAGTTTCATGTAGTTAGCCTCTAGGTAATAATCTTGACACGAAGGTTGCTTAACAGGTCATCAGGGACAAGATGGAGGGTGGAGGTATACGTACCACTTAGGGCAGAAATTGCCTTTGTCTTTGCACGAAAAGCATATTACAATATCCTCGCAGCTCATGCATCGCAAATAGAATCGTAACCCGTCTTCATAGTCGTAGTCCGCTTCGTGGAAATCACAATAAACATCTCTCTGCTTTTGGTAAATTGGTAGCCGCGAAGTAACCATGATACTCAATCCCTTCTTGTGCAAGGCGGATAACTCTCGTTCCAGCAACTCCTTTAGAGTAGGACTACATTGGTCGATGCTATCTACCAGAAGAAAGGAACGACCGCAGTCTCCGATTTCCGAGATTCTCGCGTGAAGAACCTTCGCAATCAGCTCGACGCGCTTTGATGTGCACTTGCCTGCGTGTTGTGCTTTGACATAGTTGTTGTACCATTTCACTATATGCTGCCCTATCAAGGACTCATTTGGTGTGAGCTGTTGGTAAACCATGTGAAGGAAGTCTTCGAAAAATTCTTGCTCATCCTCAGTGATATCTTCGGAAATATAGATAGTCGCAATAAAAGCTGTCCCTGTCAATGATTGAGAACAAGTGTGCCGAATTCGTTCAGCAGTCAAGGTAGTTAAAGTTGTCTATCGTAAAGGTCAGCAACCTCTCAAACAGTGTTGGCGATGTGGAAGTACCTTCCCAGACCCCGGGCCACCGATGCAGTGAAGCTGCGGACAAGTCTTACGATGGATCCAGCTTGTAAATTCGTCGGATTTGAAGAACCCATTGAATAGTGAATGGTAGATGTCGGACGACAGATCGTGCGATTTTTTCAAAGAAGGATGCGTCGTAGTAGATCGGAAGAAAGGATCAACATCGTCTGGAGGATGACTGTCTTGCGCATGGTGATCGTTTCCTTGAAGCTCGGCCTTGCCCATATTGTCGAGGTTGATGAATTCTACTTGCATGAATCCGATGTTGCGATCTTTACAATTTAGTTGGTGTGTTTGGTTGCGACATTGAGTCTAAGCGCGCAAGGGAGGGAACCATAGAAGGGGGCTCGTTTTAGTTTGTCTAGCAAGGATCGCACGAGGAGGTTTGGGCGGGGTTTTTGGGCGCTGGAATAATAGTAAGAGCTGTAAACAGAAAATGGGCAGCCCTGGCCAAGAGTGTCGTATTGGACTTGATGCGAAAGTTGACACCCTCTTCGTTTCGCTGGGCGGAACTACCATCGGTAAACTCCAATATGGGGGTGTTTGGAGCGGAAAAGGGGAAAGGGCTGAAACGGGGAAAAGTCAACAGTCATTGTCAGATTTCTACCCCGTGCAAAATCTTCCAATTTCTATTGGAACAGAAGTCGCGGACCGTGCATCGCTGGGGGTACGTGGAATTCGTTTCGCGCGGCGCTTGGGCCTGTATCCGTTGCGTATATCTAGTACTAGGTGCGTAGCCTTCATAACAATAACGAGTTACTGTGCGGGTATCATATGTCAGATTTCTCTGACGAACCCCGACTTCCGGCGAAGGAATCCTACCCTACAAGGCGGGTGACTAGAACTTCTACAGTCTCACTTTACTTGGGGGCTTTACTTGAGGGCTTTACTTGGGGGCGTACTTGGGGGGCGGAAAGAGGCTCAAACGGCGCACATGTACAGTACATAACCACGACGCGACTTGAAAGAAGGCGAGTCAGAGCCGTCTTTCATTTACTGTCCGCGATCAAAATAATTGAGCCATGGTATCATTCTTTTCGTGTTTCGTTGCGATTTTGTCTTTGGGGCTCTTCCACGGCACCCTCTCGACCCCTACTCTATTCCCGCAGTCGATATATGCACGCGACGATCCGCCGCCTCCAGCTGACTCAGCTGTCTGTGGCAAAATCATCGACATGGTTAATCAAGGCTATGCTTACTTCTACGCCTCTGAGGTCTTCGAGTGTCTAACAAGCGTGCCCTTCCATGCCGCTGTTGCCATCCGATTCCTCACATATCTCAACGAGACAATCCAGTTCCAGAGCACCCTCGCCTATCTCAAGAACCCTCCCGAGGGATATCAACGGCCACCCGTCGACCTTCTCGGGGGCTTACAAACCATCCAGAACAACATTACCGCTGGCTACTACAGGAACCAGTACGCCTTCGAAGCGGATGTGCAACATCTACTATATTCAGCACATGATGCCCACCTCACGCTTACTGCCGGTGCTATGGCTGCTTTCTCTTTTCTTGCTCCATTCAGAATTTCTTCAGTCTCAACAGATGGAAAGGAATTGCCCAAGGTTTACGTCACTGAGGACATCATTGAGGGCCAAAAGACTGGTGAAACGCCATCCGCTATTAAGACAATCAACAACAAGAACGTCACAGATTATCTAACGGAAATTGCAACTTTGAACGGGTTTGGTAATGTCGAGCCCCATGCGGACTGGAACCAGCTGTTCACCACGCCGACACTGGATATCTTGGGCGACGAAAGTGTGTTCTCTGGATATGTTGCATTCTACCAAGAGAAATACCTCAACGTTACCTTCGAAAACGGAGTCTCCGTTGACACCTTCTGGGTCGCCCGATATAACAACCCCTATCACACAGGACCGCTTACTACTGGAGGTGACTTTTACAATTATTTCGTTCTGAACCACCTTCCGGCTTCTTATAATGAAACCACTGCCTTCAATGCAGCCTACACTCCAGGAGAGTCGTCTCAGCTCATCAACATCACAACTACTAACTCTTGGAACAACATCAGCTCCGGGGCCTATCCAGATCCTGACCTCTACCAACCTGGACTTGCAATCATAGACAAGGGTGTCCTATCTGGCTACTGGCTTGAGGATGTAGATGCTGCGGTACTGAGTATTCCAACTTTTGATCAAACCGGTTATGGAATTGGGAACTTTTCCGAAACAGTGGCCTACTTCCTCGGCAATGCATCGGACAAGAACTTGTCAAGAGCGATCATTGATCTGCAGCAGAACACGGGAGGTACAGTGGAGCTCGTCTTTAGCACGTTCAAACGATTCTTCCCGGACCTTGATCCTGAAGCTCAAAGCCGGAGACGTAGCCATCCTCTAGGAAACATTCTTGGAGAAAGCTATACTTCGCGTTTTGATAACCTCACTAAGGATGGTGCTAACGATATCGATACCGTGGCTAATGAATGGGTGATTACCCCTCGACTCAACGCCGCTACGGGACAAAATTTCACGAGCTGGGCAGAGTATTATAGTCCTGTTGAAGAAAACCAGGACAACTTCTCGGTAGCAGTACTACTTCTCCATTCCCTTTTACGATAAACATGTTGCTGACCATATGACCAGGAAAGATACAACCTCTCAAGTGTAGTGTTCGACAGAGCGCTCTTTGATTCGTGGATCCCTTGGGGGTATACTGATAGATTTCCGGAGGACGGCTACCGTGGCGCGCAAACCTTTGCCGCGGAGAATATCACTCTAGTGAGTAATCTTGTGGGACCCACAAGACTTGCGCTGATCATTAGCTTAGTTGACAGATGGAGCATGCTCCTCCGCTTGCTCACTGCTTGTTGAACTCTTCACTCAAGCCGGTGCACGCACAGTCGTTGTCGGAGGACGTCCATCCACCGGCCCCATGCAAGCCGTTGGTGGAAACCGAGGCGCAGCTGCTTACTCGGCGGACGCTCTAGACAATGCCATTGCATTCATTGGCCAAGAAAACGATACCGCGAAAGCCTTGCTTCCCCAGCTAGCAGACAATGGTTATCGTGATTCGGGAGTTTACACCACCGTTCTTGGTGTCAATCTTCGCGATCAGGTTCGACCTCAGGACCCAGTCCCACTCCAATTTAAATATGAGGCCGCCGACTGCCGAATCTTCTATACACTCGGAAACATATACAACATGTCTCGTCTATGGCGAGACGCTCTTTCCGCTTCTTACGACGACTCTCTCTGTGTTGAAGGTTCTACGGGGCACAGTAATTCCACAATTCCGGCCCCAGAAGCTTTGAATCTCGGGAAACCCACTCTAAACCATGGGGAGGGAGATGGTCTCGCATTTACGTTTGAGCTAAGCGGTGGCCTCCAAGACTTTGAACCGCCAGCCAGAGCCGACCGAATCACCAGCTGTGAAAATGGCGCGACTTGCAACAACGCAGGCGAATGCAGATTGGTGTCTGGGCTTCCTTGCAGTTCGGGCCAGCTTATCGAAACGCTGCTTTGCGTGAACGATGTGCCAAACAAAGACTTCTGTCAGAGTGGCACTATCTTTGAAGCTAATGCATTTATCACTGCGAAGTCTGTCCTTGACTTCAACGGGAAACCCCAGGCAATAGGGACATACACAGGGTTTTGTTTACCCATAACGGCTACTCCAGCTTGGTGTAGGGCCTTCGGAGTTTAGTAATCACTCCGTGGAGAGACGATAATAATGATATAGATTTCTTTTTTACCATAGATATAGAGGTCGCATTCGTGGGGTTAATAAATGAAAGTTCTCTTTTTTCTTCTTATCTTGCAATATTGCAAAAATTGGAAAGAGCTGCCCTCGCTATCTCAATGTGCTTGTTGCTGTAGATTCGTGTCTCCGAATCACGAATCCCCACAGGGTACGACATATTACTTATAACAGAGTACGCAGACATGAAAGCAAGCTAATGCGCTGAATGCTACCAATATACTCCATATAACTACCTACTTATCCAATAAAAGACATCATCATCGTAAAACATGCCACGTAGATTTTATTGAAGAAGCACAACAGCCTTCGCGCATACTGTTGTTGACGGCTCCCTCAATCGCTCAAATTGTTGCAAAAAGCGTTTGCTTGTAGGCAGAGCACGCCCAACGTCAACGAACCCACTCAAAGAATTAAGGTCCACCTCGGAGCACTCAATAAACACAGGCGAAAGGCAAATCTTTACCATTTTCCTTTCTAGCTCCTTTGCAGAAGCTGAATGATTGGAGCCGTTGTCGTTCTCAGCTTCCATGTACTTGCTTTCGAAAGGGGTGCCAGGGGGGAAGAATATGAAGCTATGATCTTTCGCGCTCAGCTCTAGAGCCATCACAAGATGAAACGCATCTAGGAAACATTTCTCGGTCCTTCTCTGACGGCTAGATGCAACCGACTGGCTCTGTCCCCAGCACGCGAATGCTCCGGGGACAGGCTGTTTGTGGTACCCGGGGAAGAATGGGGCGCATATAGTCGAGAACTCAATGGCGAGCCGCTTCGCTTCGCTCGGTACGATTTCTTCTCTCATGTACTCCATCGACTTGCGGTGAATACAGATGGCGGTTCTCCGGACGACGTTGAGATCTGCTGGAGACGTGTCAGTACCTGTCTCCGAAATTGTTATAGGATGACGTACCACCTATCAGGTTGAGAATCCTCCAGTACTCGTCAGAGTACGCCCATTTCCTGTCGTTGAATGCTGATGTTCCGGCGCCAAATACTAATTTGCAGACTGCAACTGACGCCAAACATCTCATGATGCTACGTATCATGATACCATCAGCGTGCAACCTTTGAAGTTCGAGAATCATGTCAACATCCATGAGGTTGTCGCTGGGCAGGTGGGTGGCTATACCAGATGCCGAAAAGAACAGAGACCGAAAGGTGGACCAGATATCGCTAGGCAAATGCTCTGGCATAACAAGCTGGGTTTTGTTGGGGAAGCTGAAGTATTTGATGTCCTTACGTATTACGTTCCAGTGACGGCCTACAATTTTGGATGAATTGTTCAGGCGAATTGGGAGCTGGATGTAGCCGGACAAGTCAATCTCTCCTACGAAGGCTCGGACCTGGTGCGCCATTGCGGCGCGGTCGCGATTCGCTTCCACAATTTGCAGTCGCTGGTCTTTTTGCAAGCTCTCCTGATTCGCATAGATCGCCACTAACTCCCTAACCACGGTCGTCTTATGAGCTTGTGCGTCTTCCAAGGCCTTGGCGAACTGCTTCTGGGTGTCGGCGATTATCTCTCTGCATCTAAGAATCTCCGAAGTTCTGTTGGCGAGAACCTCACGGAGTTTCTTCAGCTCCTCGTCTTTGGCCGCCAGTTGCGCTTCGTATATTAGACGCTCAGTCGTATTTTTCGTACCATCCGAAGGATCGAGAGCTCCGCTCTCCAAGTACGAAATGTTCTGGTCAGAGTTCAAGGAAATCTGTAAGCCCTCTAGAGCCGACAGGATGAGAGTTGACATGTCTTCTACTTGTTGGCGTGTCTTGTATCTCTGTGCCCTCTTTTTCTCTTTCGAGTGTTGGGTCACTGGAGGAGTACTTTTACGTACTCGGGGATTTTCAAGACGAGCTTGGTCCGTGCGCTCCTGCTCCTGTCCACATGTCGTATCCTGGAGATGTCCAATCAATGCACTATGTTGACCAAGGACCGTCCTGCATTCAGGACCTATTATAGTCCCTCTCCGTCTTGGATTTGAACGCTGTGTAGTTGAGCCTAAGGGCTGTGCACACTTTTTTTTTTGGAGATGTCGGCGTAAAGAGTCGTACCGAGTGAATTTCGTATTGCATCTAGGACAGTAGCGTGAGGCACCTTTTTGGGCATATTCCGAGAGATGAGTTGTGAGACTCTCTCGAGCTGATTGAATGTGCGGTTGCCAGGCTTCCCGTTGCTCCTCGGTGAGTAGGGCAGATCCCCTCTTTCTCATTTCCTTCAAATTCCATTTCAACTCATTTTCCTTATCGTACACCTGGCGTGCAATGCGCATCAGTGGTGTACCGAACTGTCGCATGTGCTCATGCTGCGCGAGTCTCCTGGAGACGATGTCATGTTGGCCGGTTGCTAGACAATGGTCTGCACAAGCGAACAATAATTCGATACGACGGTTTCGACGTAGAGATTCGATGATAGGAGAATTATTCGAAGGCACGTTGATCGCCGTGGGAGAGCACGAGAGGTTTGCCATCTCGATAGCTGTTTGCGCCAAGTGAGGATTGCGGTAGGTTCGGACACACCCTTATACCTTTGGTAAAGTACCAGGGAAAGGGAGGAAGGCGAGAGCAAACTTTGGGGCGGGGCAGCACTGGGTGGGAAAGTTGTGAGTTTCGATCTAAGTTGCACAGTACTGCGAGTGATTGGTGGAGATTATGCCGTGCTACTTACCTTGCAGATATTTGTGTCAGTCCATATGCAGTGCATCGATGGGACAGGTTATCGGGGTGTACAATATGTGGCATGCCACTTTCACTATGTCGTAGCCTGGCTCGGGATTTGAAATACTTTTCAAATGGACAGTCAGTGACGCATTTCTTATCACCTAAACGTGGTGCAGATGCAATTTTCTCTTCACGGACGGCTCACTATCATATCGGTACAAAACGCCTGCATGATGGTGTAACCTCAGACCAAGGATAGGCCCTAAGCCACGGCGCATCTTTCCGGTTGTGGAGTCGTACAAATATGCAATTTTCGGGGTTGGGCGGTAATGGGCGAAGGTCATTGCCGTGCCTCCTCATTCCCAGGGCTTATCAGAGACTGACACTCTCATTTTCTCATTGTTGTTCTCGTTCCCGGTCACGTAATATCTGATCCAAAAGTAGGGCTGATGGTAGTGTTCAACGAATGACAGTTATGCGTAGTGTCTCGTTTGCATTTGTCTCTTCGTCTCAGGGTTTGGAGGACTTCGGGATGACGACAATTCATTGGCTGGATCCATAGATGTGGGCTAGCTGCAGCATCGGGTTTCACGAGACAACGCCCTGTTGGTCTAATATTCTTATTGTAGTTTAGTTCTAGGCAAGATATCCTAGCCAATATCGTGTGCATCCGCCTCCTTGCGCTTCCTTTGCTTTCCACGGGGTTTCTTTCTTTTTCCCTTCCAGAGTTCCCTTTGAACCAATTCCCTTCCATCCTCATCTGTCATACGTCATCTCCCCAGAAATCCCTACTGTATCTCGCACCTTTTTTAGTCGTATCTCATTAGCGGGGACCCGATGTCTTCAACACCGTAAGCAGATCCCCTTGCATTTCTCATGTTGTCGATAAAGGCTATGAGTCTAACCCTGTTAAAATAGGCCCTCCAATCCCTGGGACAGAAAATCCTCCGATCCCTGCAATAGCAGTTCGTCTAGTAGAGATGCATATACTGGCGATGAGCTTAGCTTGCCTCGACGAGGTGGCTATAAAGACCCCATCCCGAACTGGATCGCGGCAATAGATTTCGGGTCGGCCTATTCGGCCTTCGCATTCATTGACACCCAGGGGGAAGATCCTGCCACGATTGATCCAAGAACCAACCGGATACAGGTTGGTCATGGTTATAGCAATGATGGCGCGACAACGCAACAGCACTTCCACACCCCCGCCAGTCTTCGATATCAAATAGAATCCGGCAAGCGGTGCTATCCTAAGAGAAAAATTCCGAGGAGGACCCTGAAGTACTCGCCCCTACCGGAGAAGAGAATGATTCGACCCTCTAGTGGATGGGAGCTTTTCAATCGCGTTGGGAAAAAGCATGATCCCATCCACAAGTGGTTTTCAGGACACATAACAACACCAAAGTCGCTACTTGGAGGGAAATATCTTCTTCCTGCTCAGCATCATCCGGATAACACAGTGCGGCTGTTGGGGAACCGTAAGATCATTCACTATCCTACAGATATTGTGGAGGCTGGGCTCGTTGCCTTATTGGATGACATAAACGCGATTCTCAAACGACATGGCTTCAAAAGAGACCATTCCATTCAATTCTCTCTGTCATATCCATTAACTTGGAAGGTCTCCCAAGTTGCGAAATATGAGCAGGTGTTTGCTGCTGCGTTGCAGAAGAGCTCGTTTGATTGGGCGGAGGGTAGCTTCTACCTGGTCCATGAAGCAGAATGCGCCTGGACCTATATCCTGACATCACTTACAGCGCCGCAATTCACGGTAAGATGGCTCCAAATATTTTGGTGTTGCTGCTGATGGTGAATCCTATAGGATAAAATGATCTTTGCGGTCTTTGACTGGGGTGGTGGATCTGGAGACATGTGCGTTAATAGGATCAAACGAAGGGGAGATTATGCTCTTATGGACGAGGAGGTCATCGCGCCGCAAGGTGAGCTGCTCTCTCGTTGCTATTGATACAATTACGACTAAATTCCAGTTTCAGGGCTCTCTATAGGAGGGCAAGACTTCAACAACGCGTTGGAGCTTGAGCTCCGGGAGAGGCTTTCGCCATTCGAGCGTCAGCTAGTAAGATCCAACGTGACTTTCGAAGGCATCATACAAGGACTTTTGCACACGTTTGAGCGGGAAATGAAGGGTGCTGTCGATTTTGAGAGGGAACTTGAGTTCTACGTTGACGGTCTTGAAGATGGCGTTGTTCGAATTTCGGTGTAAGATTTGCCTCTCGTGCACCCTGATTAAAAGCTAATAATTGCAGGGAAGAGCAACATGCGCTATTCGATCAACTCATCTCGAGCGCTTGCGAGTTCATTGTCCGTCACATCGAAGCTGTGCGCGCGAAAGGATTTGAAATCGATAAACTGTTCCTCTCTGGGGGCACCAGTAGATTTCACGCCTTCAGGCTTGAGTTGGACAACTTGTTGGTCGCGCTTAGCCCCCCATTCAACGTTAGAAACATTATGGCTGCCCCAGTTAGGTGAGATGAATCTATTCATCATCTCGTCATCTGGGTTTCGCTGAGCCAAATTTAGTTTTACGGAAGGTTGCATTGATGTGGCCAGAGGTCTCGCCCAACGGACTCTGCTCAAGAACGACCTCAGTATCAGGCGCTTTACCCAAATCAACGCTGGCGTCATCCGACACCTCGATACCTCGGACCGGAAGGATGAGAGGGCGTTGCCAGATCGGCCCGTGAGATCTCCGAATGATGGATGGTATCGCGTCATGTATACTATCGATTGGAAGATCCTGAAGGTTGGTTTGGTGCCTAAGATTATGCTCCCTATGTAGAGTACTTATTACAGCCAGGGGCACTTGTACGATTCGGAGCATGCGTTCGTTTGGGAATCGCAATTCCACTTCTCTACAGCAGAGAAACAGTGGATTGCGAGAGAGGAATTCTATATATCCGAGGAAGACACGGTGGTGTCAGACAAATCCACCCGTCACCCAGCGAACAAAGGTATGTTGCCAATACTTCAGCACCGTTGCTATATGTTGATAAGTAGCTAGGTGCCATACCGCTAGGGATAGTCTCGCTCAACGTTACAGAGCTCAAGAACGACAGACTTGTTCAGTTAACTATCCCAGGAGAGGGCGACCTTGGCATACCGCATTATCGCGTCAATTTTCGCATCGAATGCAAGATCATGGGGCGGAACTTGAATGTGTGCGCCAAGTGGCCGCACATAGGTCCTGAGCAGAAGCGGTTTCGAGAAATTCTGCCTTTTGCTGCTGCATTTAGGGCATGCACTGCTTGAGGGTGGTAGCTGGAGGCAAGAGAGGCGCCAGGAGAAGAAGTAGAATGTGCGTGTAAAGAGGAAAACAGATTGCAGTTATATGGTATGAGAAGATTAGTGGGGTCGTTTGGATTACCCGTCAGTAGAATGCGCAAAGATGTTATTACGCGTCGCGAGCTTTGTGTCTACTCCCGCTCTTCACACGATTAGTCATTGTCTTGGCGGCGTTCTTTTAGTTGACTAGCTCCCAGTATGGACTGTGTTATCACGTGACTCATCAAACCCGACGGATGGTGTGTTTGGATGATTCATTGAGTCCGGACTAAAAGGGCATGATGTAGCTCTCATTGTCCAAGACTACGATGATGTTTCCATCTGCCTTCACCTACGTCTCCTCTGACTGTGCAATCCCGGTTCATTACATCACACTCGGCAGAGCCATAGCTGCGCAGACGCGTGGATGGCCCCGAGTGGCCCCACAGCGGTCGGAAGAAGCTATAGAGTTCTGACACTTTTGACTGGATACAGCCAAGCGTACCTCGTGAGAGGGATCTGGGGCCTCAATGCGGGCGTGCCACGGTAGCTGGAGCGGATCAGGGACGGCGGGAGTGATTGTCATCGTGGAGTTCTCGAACTCGACGCGTGTCACGTGCCCGTGGGCATTTCTAATATACGGCTGCTGGTAGGATCTCGACCGCAGGCGTTGCAGATAGACGTGCGGCCTAGCCCAAAGAGGAAGCGCGCGCTGCCCGATTCGCTGCTAGCGGCGGCGGGGCTGACTAAAAGATATAGAGTGATTTGCCCGGTGGGGTGCGGGGTCCGGCGGAATGCCTCGGCGTCCCCACCTCGTGATATCATCCCTCTATCGCGTCACTCCACCGCGGCCTCAAATAGCCTCGTCTGGCTCTCGTCCCCCTTAAGCGATTAATTTACGACTTACGACTCCAGCTCCTCTCTGAATCGACATCATGGCCGACGCAAGCGGCTGTCCTGTTCACGCAGACCCCAAGAAGGTCAATGCTGCCGGCGGCGGCACCCGCAACAAGGACTGGTGGCCAAATGACCTCAAGCTCAACATCCTCCGCCAGCACACGGCCGTCACGAACCCGTACAGCAAGGAATTCAACTATGCCGAGGCCTTCAAGAGCCTGGACTACCAAGGCCTGAAGAAGGACTTGACCGCCTTGATGACCGACTCCCAGGACTGGTGGCCCGCGGATTTCGGCCACTATGGCGGCCTCTTCGTCCGCATGGCGTGGCACAGTGCAGGCACGTATCGTGTCTTCGACGGCCGTGGCGGCGGCGGCGATGGCCAGCAGCGGTTCGCACCCCTCAACAGCTGGCCCGACAATGTCAGTCTCGACAAGGCACGCCGTCTGCTGTGGCCTATCAAGCAGAAATACGGCGACAAGATCTCGTGGGCCGATCTACTCTTGCTTACTGGAAACGTGGCAATCGAGTCCATGGGCCTCCCGACCTTTGGCTTTGCCGGCGGCCGTGCCGACACCTTCGAGGCCGATGAGTCTGTGTACTGGGGTGGCGAGTCGACATGGCTCGGCAACGACGTCCGCTACTCTTCAGGCAACGAGGGGGTCCAAGGACAAGGCGTCGTCGATGGCGATGAGAACCAGAAACAGCACAGCGACATTCATTCCCGCGATCTGGAAGAGCCATTGGCAGCTGCCCACATGGGATTGATTTACGTGAATCCGGAGGGCCCTGATGGTGTGCCCGACCCCGTCGCGTCGGCTAAAGATATTCGCACCACCTTCGGTCGCATGGCAATGAATGATGAGGAAACCGTTGCCTTAATTGCTGGTGGTCATGCTTTCGGCAAGACACACGGCGCTGGCCCGAGCGACAACGTCGGCGAGGAGCCCCAAGCAGCCAGCATCGAGGAACAGGGCTTCGGCTGGAAGAACAAGTACAAGTCCGGAAAGGGCCCCGATACCATCACCAGCGGTCTGGAAGTCATCTGGACCAAGACTCCGGCCAAGTGGAGCAACAACTACCTCGAGTACATCTTCAAGTACGAATGGGAGAAGACCAAGAGTCCGGCTGGTGCGAACCAGTGGGAGGCCAAGGATGCCGAGGCCTTCATCCCAGACGCATTCGACCCCAACGTTAAGCACAAGCCGAGGATGCTCACGAGCGATCTTGCATTGCGCTTTGATCCAGCCTACGAGAAGATCTCGCGCCGATTCCTCGAGAATCCCGACCAGCTTGCTGACGCCTTCACTCGTGCCTGGTATGACCTCCCTCCCCATCATCCCATAGAGGACGATGCTGACTTTGCATTTCAGGTTCAAATTGCTGCACCGCGACATGGGCCCCCGCTCTCGCTGGCTTGGGCCGGAAATACCCTCCGAAGTGCTGATCTGGGAAGACCCAGTACCAGCTGTTGATCACCCGCTGATCGACGAAAAGGACATTGCGGCCTTGAAGAAGGAGATTCTTGCCGCTGGTGTGGATTCCACGCAGCTCGTGTCTACCGCCTGGGCATCTGCATCCACATTCCGCGGCGGCGACAAGCGCGGTGGTGCCAACGGCGCCCGAATTCGCCTCGAGCCCCAGAACAAGTGGAAGGTGAACAACCCACCACAACTCAGCAAGGTCTTGAGTGCCTTGGAGGGCGTGCAGAAGAAATTCAACGACTCTCAGAAAGGCGGAAAGAAGGTGTCTTTGGCCGATCTCATCGTTCTAGGTGGAGATGCAGCGGTAGAGAAGGCTGCAGGTGTCTCGGTCCCCTTCACCCCTGGCCGCACCGATGCTACGCAGGAGCAAACCGATGCTGAGTCCTTCTCGCATCTGGAGCCTCTTGTTGACGGATTCCGCAACTATGGCAAGGGCACATCTCGCGTCCGCACCGAGCAACTCCTCGTTGACAGGGCTCACCTGCTGACACTCTCCGCGCCGCAATTGGCGGTCTTGATAGGTGGCCTGCGTGCTCTAAACGCCAACTATGACGGTTCCGCCCACGGTGTCTTCACCAAGCGTCCGGGCCAACTCACAAATGACTTCTTCGTCAACCTGCTCGACACGAACACGGCGTGGAAGCAGGGCAGCGAGAAGGAAGTCTATGAAGGCACCGATCGTAAGACGGGCGAGAAGAAGTGGACCGCTACTCGCAACGACCTGGTCTTTGGCTCGCATCCCGAGTTGCGTGCCATTGCCGAGGTGTATGGCAGTGCGGATGGACAGGACAGATTTGTGAAAGACTTTGTAGCCGCCTGGACCAAGGTGATGAATTTGGATCGGTTTGACTTGGCGAGCCAGCAGACGCGTGTTCAATCTCGTCTTTAAGTCTATCGAGGTCGAAATTCAAGCCGATTCCCGCTGAGCGATACACGATATGTGTGGGTCAAAGTAGTGAAAAATAAATGCCGAGGGTATTCGTGCAAAGGTCCATCGCAAGGGATGCACCAATACTATTCATTTCTTGATAAAGAATAAATCATTAACGGCTCTATTCAGAGACATCAACTTATCTTCTCACTCTTCACAGGTGTTTCTGAAAAACCAATCTTCAAGATTGATCCAATATCTCACCACATATACACTCCATTCATACTCTCTCACTCCATCCGTTCACTACTCATCTCAGCCCTTCATAAGCACTTACACTCAATGTGCCGCCCGTATGCAAAAACAACACCCTTCCCCCCTCAACCACCTCCCCTCGTCTCACCATCTCCAAAAGCCCCGTAAGCGCCTTTCCCGAATACACCGGGTCCGTAATAACGCCCTCCATGCTCGCCAACAGCTTAACACCATCCCGCGTATTATCATCTAGCCTCCCATACTCGCCCGCAGACCACCGCTCATCAATCTCAAAATCCGCCTCTGTGATTCTTTCAGGTGGGACGCCAATGAGTGCAGCGGTCGCACGAGCTATAGATAGAATGCTAGCTACGAAGTCCGCCTTGTCCTTCGGGCCAGCGAGAACGCCAATGAGCCTCCTCTTTACATCCCGCATTGGCCTATCGACCGCCTTAAACCCCGCCACCAAACCCCCCAACGTACTCCCACTCATGGTCGGCACAACAACGACGTCGAACCCTCCAGACGACCCGAGCCCCAACTCCCTCTCCTGCTGCTTGATTTCAAACGCGCAGCGCGCATATCCCAGACCACCCAGCGGATGCGTGCTCGCCCCCGAGGGGATCCAGTACGGTTTCTTGCCCTGCGACTCCAGATCTAGCAGGGTAGAATCGACGTCCGCGTCGGCGGGGAGATGCGTGGCGGACATGAGGTGCGTCAGTTGGACGTTCCCCAGGCCCCGGTAGGAGGGCGTGTTATTGGAGACTCTTTCCTGCGGCAGGAGGACCGTCTGCACGTACGCATCAGCGCCAGCCCAGCCTGCACATATACTGCAGCATCGCAGAGGGAGCGGCGGCATGGAAATGCAGCTGTGTTTTCAAACGCTGGGGCTCTGCCCATATACGTACTTCCATGCCAATCCTCCTCCCTGCTGCCACCGTCTGCCGCATGTGATTGCTCTGCACGCCGCCCGTCGTGACGAGCGTGTTTGCGCCCTGTTTCGCGGCGTCCGCGAGCACGTATTCTAGTTTGCGGACCTTGTTGCCGCCGCCGCCGAGGCCGGAGTTGCAGTCGTCGCGTTTGATGAAGATGGTCACATTGCTGTTTTGCTCGGAATTGGATTTGGAGGAAAGATGTTGGGTGAGGCGATGGAGAGGCTCAATGGGGGAGGGGTGGGGGAACATTAGGAGGAGCCGGGGGATGGTGGAGAAGGGCGGGGGGAGGGGGACCATGCTGTTTGAGGGTTTAAGGGACATCTTGTGTGGTGGTAGTGGAGAGGGTCGTTTCGAATAGTCTATGGGAAGGTTTCTTGTTGCTAGGCTCTGCTGTCTGAAGTTTGAGTCGTCATGTCTAGGGCCCCATCATCAACGGAGAATTAGTCACACTACGCGATATTAGTGTAGAGATGCGATTAGTGGTCACGTGGTGGTGAGATTTGCCATGTACGTCATTTACTCCATCAGCGACGCAATTCTCGTTGTACATGGTATTTGTTTGCATCATGCCATCCTTGCTACCTGTGTCTTCGTATGCTTATCATGGATCGGCGGCTGCCTTGTCTTCGTACTACCCATATCGTCTACTCATTTCAAGTTTTTCCTAGCTGCATATGCGAGATAGGGCAGTGACACGGTGATGCAAGCCACGGGCGCGTTCGTATCTGAACGCGACACAAAGACCTAAAAATAGAGTTTTGATCCACTACTAGGCAATGATGAGAGACGAGAGACAAGCTTTCCGCCGTCCCTTCCATGTCTCAGCTTCATAGTTCCCTTCTCTGACTTCAGCCCGTCCAGAGCTTCGGCCCAGGCATTTTGTATCGTGTCAAATCCGAGTGATTCGCAATCTCCTGTGGAATCCACACCCCTTGCCTTGCATTAGCGTTCTTCTCTTTGTGACATAAATTCCAAGAATAGCATACCCTCGTCGAACTCATCAAACGCGCCCGGAAACTTTACTGTGGGTCCGGGCGTACTTCCGCCCCCAAGTCCTACAATTTCGACCTGCGCACAGCTAGCATACAGCTGTGTGTGATTGAATTCCGCCCTTGGATATATTCCATCAGCTCGCAGGAGGTAGAAGCCAGGCGGCGTTGTTGCCGGGATCGTGAAGTTGAACTAGCTCATATAGAAATCAGCCACCGGCATCTCATGCTATGAACATAGGGAAGTCATACAGCGGGAAGAAGAAATAGTGGCATACCTCGCTAAACCTGATCTTCGGCTCCCACAAATTAAACCACTTGGTTTTATTATATGGTCCCATCTCTGCAATCTTAAAGTAGTCACCATCGCCATCCCAAGTCTTCAGTCCGTCAACCGTTTGTGCCGGACTCTTACTTAGATAGGCAAAGAGTGGTCCGTCGTGGAATGCTGTGTCCCCGAGCTAAACGACCACACTGCCCCGTTAGTAGTTCCTCTCGTCCAGTAATCGACACAACGAAGTGAGGAAGACTAGCCATGACATTATAAAACCCTGGCCGAAACCCGACCTTCGACCCCGCAACCACAGTCGCGATATCAGAATTCGGCCCCGTAACAGTGCCGTTCCGACCGCAGCGGTAATCGAGCGAGTGGATGTTGTAAATGGGGTTGACCAAAGTGTCATTTGCCCAGTCGGGGGGGCGCCCGGCGAGCAAGTCAGGGTCTCCCGCTAGAGTGTATCTGCAAGAGGAGTGTAAGAGTTATGGGGGATGAGTTGATATAAGGTGGCCTACCGGACGTATTTCCATTGCGGGTGGACCGTCTCATTTACGATGAAGCGACTGAAGGAATCTGTGAATTGTTAGGGGCTAGAGAATAACGGTGGGGGATCGATGGTGGGTTCACAGTGTGCTGAAGTATAGTCCAGGATGGCCAGACCAACGATCAATGAGAGAGTGAACTTCATAGTTCGGTCTTTGTAGCGCCTTGTACTTTCTCAACAGACATCAAGTCTAGGGGGACGTTCTCCCAATTATGTTCGTTAATCCTACGGCGTTGTTAGTCCCAGCAGCTATATGTTTTGCATATCTCGCGCGAAACGTCGTCAATGAGGCATTCGGCTAAATTTTTCTGAATATGTGTTCATTAACTTCCATATCGAAAGCTCGCTTCTGGCCAATGAGGGTCCGGCATGTTAATGCCAGGATGACTGGAGGATCACTTTAGTGACGGACTTTTGGTCAGGCGCGTAGCGTATATAGTTAACGGGCGTAGTAGTATATGAATAAATCAGCAAACGACATAGGTTTACATAATCCCTATACCATTTTATCATGTCTCTGGTACGTTTTCAGAGCCATGAACGAAAATTCATCCAGGCACTTAGTCGTTCAAATCCTTTTACAAAGTCTTGTCCCATAATCAATAACTTCCCACTTCTCTGTTCCCGGGGTCGTTCTAGCGTAAAATACCCCTTCGGGATCCCATACATTCTTGAGGCGGAACAGCCGTGGGTAGTTGCTTCCCCAAAACGCTTGCTGCCAATTGGGCTCCTCGAGATTTCCCTTGTAGACATTAGAAATGTGAATACTAGTGTTTAGTCGATGAACCAGTTATTGAACTTACTTCATTTACATACGCAGCCCCATTTGGAGACGCCTTGCGCAGCGGCCCATCCACCTGCTCTGTAAGCAACTTCTGCGCTACCGCCTTCTCCGCAAGCGTCGCATTCGTTGGCATATTCAGAACCGATATACTAAATGACGCAGCATTGCGCCATGTAGGATGAACTGCGTTATCCACGATCGGCGCACCAGACCCAGGACCTACAATATGCCCGATCATACCACCTTGAGAAGCACCAAGAGACTTTCGTATTGCGTCAACGATTCCGTCTCCATTAGTACGAATGTCTTGTTTGGGAAAGATCCGGCCGCCAACAAGCATATTCGCTCCTGCTCCTTCGTCGGCGAAAAGATCAATGTAGAGCTCGAAAAAGGTAGGGAAGTCTTTTACAACGAGATCGTGGGGTACGGCATCCCGGTTAAGCTGGTCTATGAGCGGTTTGATAACTTGTCGGATCTTGGCAGCATTCATATTAGGGCCCACGAAAGGCTGGATGTTTAGGGAGCCAGGGAAGAGCTCATAATAGACGAACATGCCGTTGTCGACCCAGCGGTTGGAGAGATTATGGAATGCACGGAACCCTTGTGCATAATGTTAGCGTTATGTTACATTGATAATAATGAGGGAAATTCACCTTTCCAGAAGATCTCAGTGTTGTTAGTGTGTGTCGAGTTGATTCGGAGGATAACGCCGGCAGAGGGAATCTCTGGAAACGTTTTCACAGTGACGGACACGACTGCGGCGAAGGTTGACGGGCCTCCACCTTTCAGAGCCCAGAAGAGGTCCGGGTTTTCTCTTGCGTTTGCGGTACGGTACACTCCATCTGCGGTGATGACCTCGAACGAGAGAGCCTGATCCGCCGCCAAGCCATGCAAGCTTGCCAGCGGGCCATGACCTCCGCCTAGAGTGAAGGTGAGTTTCCGACTGTCAATATAGCAAGCGCAGAGGCTTACCTTGAATGTATCCCCCTGCAAACCCAACCGTCTAAGCAAAAATTAGTCAAATTTGAGATGAGTGGAGATCGGGCGATACGCACCGGACACTCCCCCGTCACAATCGCAACCTTTGGAGTCTGTTGAAATGCCTGGCGAAGCAACTCTCGGCCTTGAATCCCAGCTCCAACCTTCACAGCGCCACCCCTCCACCCACCAGGTCCGGTGTATTTCTTGACGAACTGCACATCTTTGAAGCTATGAGTGTTGATCGCTAAAGAGCCAAATCCAGTCGACCGACCCATGAAATCATGGCCTGTGTTTCTAATCACAAGCCTAATGTTATTGTCTCTAGCAAAATCAATACCAGCTTTGATATGTTCCTTCTTCTTCGCCAGGATGACGTATTCTGGGTAGTAACCTAACGTGCACTGGTCGCTGGGATTCGTTGTTAGTAGACACGTGTTGTTGGTCCAGAATATCCATAGATTTGTCACGTCGCGATCGGTCCTGTAGCTCTGTTCAGCAATGTTTATAGCATGATTGGATACAAAGATGCCATACGTCCATTGCTCGCCCGGGAAATTTTGGGTCACTTCAGCGCATGCAGCTGCGTTGTATGTTGGCTTTCCTTCGAAGGTATTATAGCAGACGGCAGCGTCAGGAACAACTTCTTTCAGCACGCCATTGACGCTAATATTCAGAGCTTTCCATTTTGATGATGACGGCCAGCAGTGGTCCCCTGGGTAACATTTACAATCATAACGATGGCCATTGGATGTCACTATGCTTTGTCGAGGCACAAGTGATCGACCGGCGAGTACAGGGAGAATTAGGGCTGCAACGAAGAAGAGCCCTAGATTCATCATGGTTAAGAGAAGATGTGAGTAGCCACTTCAAACGACAAGGTGCCTCCAGCCTACCTTTATCTTCGTATTGACAGTATACCAAGACGGAGGGCTGAGGACAGTGATATAGGGCTGACCTATAGCCTGGGAATGCTGCGCCGGAATCGCACTAGCATTTACCGTAAGCAGACACCAAGAGTTCAAAACGCGGGGCTCCTGCATATAGATGCACTGCCGAACGCCAACCTTCCGCCTCCAATACTAAGCATATGTGTATTCTCACATTTCTCATGGAAGCTGCGGCATTCGTAAGCCAATTCCAAGAACTAGAGAACAAGGGCTAGCGAGGAGCTGGATCTTGATTGGTTAGAGTGCGGATAGTGGCTTTTTTTGGTCGAATTCAGCTTGACGTGACTGGATTGAATGGCGAGACTGCGATATCGGAAAGCCGACCAACTTATAGGAAACGAATAGGCATCTCGTAGCATCCACATCTATGCCCGGACTTGTCAATTGCTTTTCACATCCTAATTTAAGTATTAACTTATTTTTCTCTACCCTACCAAATCTGCGGTAAGCATCCCTTTATCTTAGCGAATTGGGAATGCAGCAAATGTTGCGACTTTGTTTTTCCCGCGCTGAATACGCAAGGATGCATCGATGCACAAACTCAGCTAGGATAGTTCTTTAATCTACGATCACTTCTCGTGCGAGAAGTTCCATTGCAACCCTCATTTTTTGAAAACGGCAAGGTTATGAAAACTTTGATATTTCTGATTTCTCATGAAATAGTATATATTATAGCTAGACTTCCATGTTATACTTCGATTGAAGAGCATTTCCTACGCCTTATGTATCGTACTAGGTGTACGACAGGTTGGTAAGGAGTCATAACGACCCATCGTAGTCATACGCGGCGGAGCGGAAGCTCTGCAGAATCGGCAACCGCGATTACTATCACCTTAGATATGTTCTCGAAATATTGCTAGAAAGCGATATTCGTGGTTCTACTGGTAATTTATCTCCTGATATCCCAACGCATTAGGGATAGAATATTGACCTTCGAAAACCAGATCAAGAGACTAGCCCATTCTAATACCTAATATCCGACTTCAAAAAGCGAGAATAAGATTAAGGTGTTTCCTTTTAACTAGAGAATTATGCTATATTATCTAACTTTCTCGGTTGTGTCGCTGAGCGTTGATTTCTGGGTCCACTTCGTTGTATGTTAGCCATGTTTTGTTCAGAAAGATATGAGATCTCATATTAAATTCGCAGGATGCAAAAGGTTCTCTGGTAAGAAAAGAAAAGATTCCTTAGTTTCCCAGTGCCTAGGAAGGCAATATTGTGTAGTCTAACTTGCAGAAACAACTCTCGAATAGTGAGACCACCAAGGTTTGAACCACTGCCATAATACCAGCCCAACTGATTCTCTCATATGCATTAAGCGACATGCCCTATGCTTTCAAGTGCCAATTTATCTTTATGTATGAGTAGGAAAATGAAGTGAAGTCAGTTTGTTGAACTTGGAGTTTTCCAGTCAAATCGACGTACACTATGTGAAAATATTCATAACTGGCGCTCAGATTCTAGCTGATATAATTCTGCACACCTCACTACAAGACAGTCTTATCATATAATCTTATATGTTCTGTTCTTTTGGACGGGGGCACTCTGGAAGGAGCGAAAACGTCTGGCTCCTTCTCCAAGGCACACATGACACCTGATGCACAGCACTAAGAGAAGTTGGTCGCAAATCCATATTACAAAATGTTTGAAATTGAACCATTTTAACATAAATAACTAATTACGCTTCTAAGAGTGCGCAGCCATGACTCTTCCAAGTCTCCGAGCGTACACACACACACACACACACACCCCTACCTTGTTTCCCATAGCACATGGTCTTAAGCTTACGGGACACGGGGCGCCGATTATTATGACAGGTTATATCTAAATGTGATATCATGTGTGCTCCTTTATCAACTCGTTGCTTCCTAGGAAACCTTTTGGCTTGATTAGTAATGCTAATTCCCACCGCCACTTACTCCTTTAAACAAATTGGAGTAAGACAAATTGATAGATTTAAGATCGTTCAGAGACTTTGGTCCTAGAATACGGACTTTAGGTTGACAAAATGACCAATGGGACTCACTGTAATATGTTGAAGAAGGCGGTGGGGCACTCGATGTCAGGAAACTAGAATTTTCCAGATGGCTAGCCATGACTGGAGCAGCTCCGGGAAGGGGTTTAACATCTTTATGCTCTCGAAACAATACTGCATCCCGAATCTTGACACCTTTTGACACACTTGTATCATCGTGGTGCAGATTTTTATGTACATCACCCCGACTTCACACGCAAGGAGGCTTTGAGAAAATTTATCTCAGATCTCACTTCATGGAGAGCTCTTTATGTCTTTTCGCACCAAGAGCAAAGCTCTAGAGACAATTTCAGTAGTTTTCGCGAACCCCCCGCACCCGACAGTTCAGAACCGAGGTATATTCCCCGTTCACAACGTGGCTATGCTCATGCCAAGTCTCCGCGCTATGCGCACACACTTCATTCTAGTACTGCACATGATCAAAGTCCCTAGTACGGAGCTTCCTACATTCTTTCCATGCCTAGATTGGGGTGAGGCGCTAAGCTAAAAGCCCCCTTCGCTACGATGACATGCTCATTGGTTCAACCTCAAATGCAAACTCATCACAAGTCACTCGGTCGTTGAAGGAAAGGCTCGGTGTTCTCCTTGCCACTTCTACTTTAACGCAAACTTCCATCGTTCATCTCCGCTATACATACTCGATCGGCCGGGTTATAGCTTCATTCATACATACATCCCAACCAATCAAGCAATCCATTATAAAACTTATGACAGGTATCGCAGTCTTTGATATTGCAACTTCCTAGCCAGTTGCAGCGGAGACTCATCATCCGTCCAAGATTTCCTGTTCGTGGGCAAGAGAGGCCCGGTTTCGGAGAGAATACAGCTTTACCGGTTGGCCGAGCATTTGAGGGCAAGGTTATCCCTGTGGCCGAAGCTGTGCCGAGAGCGAAACGGTGGGGTGAGGGAATATTGAGGGGCAATATAGGTTGGGATAGAGCTGTACTTCCTGCCACCGCAGTGGGCATTACTTCCGAGGCGCTGTGAAAGAGTAACCAGAAAAGACTTTGTGCACTTGACGGTGCTTTTGGTTGCGGGTGCACAATGTTGTACGCAAATACATCCTCACTCGCCATCACGCAAACAGCGTTCCTCTCATACCTTTTCTGTTCCATTTTGAAGTATCACGCACTTGTCGAGCGGTAAGTCTAAACTGCGTAGTGATGCACAAATCAGTCGCCTTTCTTTCCAACCGGTAAGCCCATCACGCAATCAGTAGCTTTGGACCAAAGCAACGTCTTGTTTAATTATGAATCTCCAAGCGCCGCTGGAATTGTTGCTCAGTGTGCCATCTTGCTGCATGAGAGCACTCGTACGGGTTATTCTGTGGGCCTCTAATTCCTTTGCCACACTATTGAAATATCTTTACGCTCGTCTCTGGTCACCACATGCTTTAGGACTCATGCCCGATCGCTGTTCTTTTTGATGCCATGTTCGTTCGCGTCCCCTTCTCTGTTCTGATCTCCTTGTTGGTAATTATGGGGCCCCCTTCCAACTAGAGTCACCTGTATTCAGCAACCTCTTCCCCTCTTGGTGTTTCCGCGTGCCCCTGTCACATTGCATGCATTTGATCTCATGTAAGTGTGACAAATCCAAAAGATGTGGCTAGAAACGGCGGTGCCCCTGCATATCTAATGGTCAGTTGAACCTACAAGGGGATAACAAGTAGGTGGGGGGAGTCATGCCAATACGGTCTGGTGCAGTAAGCTCCTCCCCCAAGCCCTTGGCGTTGGTGGAGAGTGTGGAAGCGCCTGAAGCTTCGGAGGGCCAAGACCCGAGCCAGACTGTCGGAATGTGTCGGCTCTCAAAGAGGCCATGTTCGCGGCATATCGGCCTATAATTATCGAATACGAAGAAGGGGGAGCACGTGGGCTAGCCATAAGCTTCCGGAATGCCATGTTCAAACTGCGGCCAAGATTCGCCTCCACCCCTCAGCCCATGCACAGGCGGGTGGCTTCCGCGTTTTAGCCCCGCCAAGAATTCTCCGGGGCAGTCTGAACCGCAGCCACGAACCTGGCTTCCCGTTTCTGGCCCCCCCGGCATTTGGCGCCAGGTAGCTGGGACTCCGGGAATTCGTCACAGGACTCCAGAATGGAGGCCTCCTGTTGGGACATTTCAGCTTCGACCCCCGATTACGGAAGCTCCGGCTTTGCTTCTTGTTTTGTTTCACAATAGCACGAGGCGGTTTCCCGAACGCGGTGGACACAAGACTTCTGGTCCATCATCATTCCGATTCCGGGACCCCAAGCCACCAAAGATTGCCATGAACAACAGGAGGAGCCCCATGATTGAGTCTTGTTCCGTATCCCCTCCCGCTGGCACATCCTAGCGCTGGACGAGCCGCTGACTATCCGACAGGTCCAATAGAGACATGCCCAGAGACTAATGTGGTTTCCGCCTGCATGCGACGAGTGCAGGGTGCAGTGAGCAATTCTTTGCCAAGTCCGCGAGGTTCGCATATTCGAACTGTTCTCCCCTTTAGGTTCGCTTGGCAGCGGAAGACGACCTGATATTTGCTAAAAAGCAAGTCGCGGATGTCCAGGTAGCGCTGACGGTAACGGCAACGGGCCGTCCCTGTGCTGGGCCCAGACCCGTGTTCCCTGATATGGACCCTGAACATGGCCAATAGACCTTGAGTAGTCTGACCAACTATACGCACATGTTCCAGTTCGTGGGAGCTCCAGCTTGGTGCCTGACAATCCTTGGCATTTTTCCATTTGAAGTATGGTACCCTATAGCATCCAAGTACAAGATATTTGCTTTTCATATTCGGAGAACACTACCCCGTAGACAATCCACTATCAACAATCCCAGAGGCGCTGAGTGGCTTGTCAGGGAATTCGGAGTTCAAGTCTTTGCATCCCGCGGGGAGAATACGTCTGCCTGGGTTGCGTGTCGTGTGCTTCGTATTAGCACCTACCACATCATCCTCTTCACTAAACATCATTATATCCTCTCTCTTACTGGACGCCACAATAATCTCTTCTTCACTTGACACCGCCACAATCTCCTGTTCACCTGACGCCACCACACCCTCCTCTTCACTTGGCGCCATAGCCACCAAATCTTGATTGACTCGATGACCAGGTGAGACAGCTTGGCTTCTGTCCCAACTATCTCTATGCAGCCACCACACAACTGCAGGTTCAGTTCAAGAGTCCGTTGCGAGCTGGGCCCACTACTGGGATGGGAAGAATCCAGTGACGTTTATGGTCATTGGCTGCATGAGCAGTCCTGTTCTAAGCACCTACAGGTCATTAATTTATTTTAAAAACTCGAGCGGTCCTACCTCGGCGGCCTGGACGAAGTCCGGACAGCCACCAGAAGTGGTAATAATAAATTTGCATAACAGGCATGGTCCGAAAGAAACATGTTTGTGGTGTTGGACAGGATCTTCTGTCCGACGAGGATATTCACGGCGCAGTCTCCACGTATCAAATCAATTCTTAGCAGTAACTAGAATGGACAGAAGGTCCATACTTTCGGGTCGGAGAGAGACAAATGGGTCATAAGTGCATTCTGATCCTATGTTGGAGAGGGTGTATTGGTGGCGTCTTCCTTGTTGGTGAGTTACCATCCCAGCGCGTAGCAACTGACTCAGTTCATTCACATAGCACGAGAACTTCCTGAGAATGACCTCCGAAGCAGTGACCTCTAACCGAAGCACCTCATTTGCCACTAAGGCGTCTACCATCTACTCGGATTCTCTCAAGCCACCGTGAACTACTCATCTAGACTCAGAATCTTACCCCTGGATCCAATAGTCCAATGCAGTGTGACACACCTCCGCCTGACAGAATGGTCCACGGCAAATGCTGTCGGCTTGCAACCGCTGAGGATGGG
The DNA here is from genome assembly GCA_010093585.1 of Melanomma pulvis-pyrius CBS 109.77. Taxonomy (NCBI): domain Eukaryota; kingdom Fungi; phylum Ascomycota; class Dothideomycetes; order Pleosporales; family Melanommataceae; genus Melanomma; species Melanomma pulvis-pyrius. The sequence goes on along the minus strand of MU001792.1, from coordinate 31,258 downwards.
ATACTTATCATGTGTGGGAGGGAGTTGTATATATAAACTGCCTTCAACCCATTATTCAAAGGCATCAGCAGCCAGTTGACACTTTAGCCGACCAGCTCCAACTTTGGCAACCTTCATTCTTATTTTATTCTTCCGTCTTCGGACAATCGCCTTATACCATGCGATCAAGCCTTCTCCAGGTCGCCCTCGGGCTCTCACTCCTTTCCCCTTCCTTTGCTCAAGACCCTTTCTTCTCCGAAATCCCCGCCGCCGAAGAAGAAGCACTCAGTCAAATCGTCGAGGATGATCCACCAAACTTCCAAGCCAAGGGAAAGGATTGGATTAGTCCTGTGTACAATCAGATCTACCAGGTGGCTCTTCCAATCCCTCCGGTCAAGCAACCAAAGCAGTAAGTTGAATGCACAGTGACAGAACATGTGGGATACTCTTCTAACAGAATAAAGGATCGTCACAAATCCAGTCACTGGCAATGACATCTGGTATTTCGAAGTTGAGATCAAGTCGTTCCAACAACAAGTGTACCAGAACAAGCTCCCGGCTCAGTTGGTAGGGTACGACGGGATATCTCCCGGTCCTTCCTTCGTTATCCCAAAGGGTACCGAGACCGTCGTACGGTTCATGAACAATGCCGCTATCGAGAACTCTGTCCATCTCCATGGTTCTCCTTCCAGAGCTCCTTTCGATGGCTGGGCTGAGGATGTGACACTCCCTGGCCAGTACAAGGACTACTACTACCCCAACTTCCAATCCGCTCGTCTGCTGTGGTATCACGATCACGCAATGCACTTCGTAGGTTCCACTGCCTTCACTGTTCATTGAAATGTCTGACTTTGATAGACTGCTGAGAACGCATACTTTGGCCAAGCTGGAGCCTACATCCTTACTGACCCTGCCGAAGACTCCCTCGGGCTTCCATCGGGCTATGGGACATTTGACATCCCACTCATTCTCTCCTCCAAGATTTACAACCAGGACGGCACGCTCCAATCTACCGTAGGAGAAGACACAAGTCTCTGGGGCGATATTATCCACGTCAACGGCCAACCGTGGCCCTTCCTCAATGTGCAACCGCGGAAATACCGCTTCCGCTTCCTCAACGCTGCCGTGTCTCGCAACTTTGCGTTGTACTTTGCCAAATCCACAGCTCAGAACACGAAGCTTCCGTTCCAGGTCATTGCCTCCGACGCTGGGCTTCTCGAGTCCCCCGTTCAGACTTCAACGCTTCTAGTAGCCAGTGCCGAACGATATGAAATCGTGTTCGACTTCTCTAGCTATGCGGGCCAGACAGTCGACCTCCGCAATCTTCCCAAGGTAAACGATATCGGCGTCGACGATGACTACCTCAATACGGACAAGGTCATGCGCTTTACCGTCAGCAACACCCCAGTAGTGGACAACTCCGTCGTGCCCCAGTCGCTTCGCACAGTGCCATTCCCCACGGCATCCACCGGCATTGACCACCACTTCCGCTTCCACCGCACCAATGGCGAGTGGCGCATCAACGACATTGGCTTCGCGGATGTCGCAAACAGAGTCCTAGCCAAGGTGCCTCGCGGCAAGATCGAGATCTGGGAACTCGAAAACTCGTCCGGCGGCTGGACACACCCCATCCATGTGCACCTCGTAGATTTCAAAGTCCTCCAACGTTCTGGGCGTGGTGTCGAGCCCTATGAGGCAGTTGGACTCAAGGACGTGGTGTGGCTCGGCAAGGGCGAGACTGTGCTCGTCGAAGCCCACTACGCGCCGTGGGATGGCGTGTACATGTTCCACTGCCACAACCTCATCCACGAAGATCAGGACATGATGGCCGCATTCAATGTCACCACGCTTGAGAGCTTTGGCTACGACGAGACGACCGATTTCTCTGATCCCATGGATGCACGCTGGAGGGCTGCCCCATATGTTCAGGCTGATTTCACTGCCCGTACCGGCCTCTTCACTCAGCAAGCTATCACTAGTGCTGTGCAGGCACTGGCGCTTGAGCAGCCGTATAGCGAGCTGTCTCAAGTTGAGGCTGCTTTGGCTGCTCAGGTCCTTCCGAAGGCTAAGCGCGATGCCAGGTGCAAGCGCGCAGAGGCGAACACGGGTCCCATCCCTCGTTACAGGCGATTCACTATCTAGAGTACCCTTTAAACATTTCGGCGGCCCACTGATTTGTCCATATACTTGTCAAGCTTGACATTTCCTTTGTGTACATTCTCTCTTCGTTCTCGTCACTCATTTGCCGAGTTGGGGCAATTCTGGCTTAACGTTCTTTCCAAATGATGCTTCGTAGCTTTTAGTGTCATGTCTTCATGCGATCAAAGGGTGGCATAGTACAAACAGTTCGGTGAGGTCTCCTTTGTCATTTGCTGCTGCAGTTTCAACGTCTGCTCTTATCTATTCTTCCAAGTACATAGTAACAATTGAAATGATTATTCGCGTTTATGGTCCACATGTTATCATCAAACAAGCACAAATATTTCCACGTAATCCTGTGTCCCCGCCGCCGCCCCCTGCTGTACGGCCACGTCTCTCTCTGCCTCCACCACTGCCTCGCCAAGCATAATACCCTCAACATAACAGTCTCCCACTACTTTATACTCCCTCAGCTCTTCATCCACCAGCTCCAATACCATAGGAACACTGCACCCATGAATCACTACAATCGGCGAGCCCTTCTCCACAAAGATTCCTTCCGACCTTGAAGCAGGTTTCGTTCCAATGGCGGGTGCAAGTCCCAATCTCCCCTTCTCAGTTCTCACAAACCGACGCCCGCGCCCCACAGATAGACAGTTTCCAAGTGCCTCATTACACTGAGCTATCTCAAGGATCTCCTTCTGAAGCTCCGTGGGATTGAGCCCCATGACCGCTTCGGTGGTTTCATTGGGGGTGCACCCATTCGAGCTCACCACGTTGAGAAAGTCGATCATTTCGAACTGTGTCCAATCTTCCAGCCCAGGGAGATCCCCCTTGATCTGTGCAACGAGCCCATTGAGGTATTCGTTGTCGGGGTCCCAGTACCGATGGAATCGAGCGCTGCTGATTGTGTCGACGTAGTCGACGATCACCCCTCTCACGACCAGCTTGTCTTCGTTGGCCTTGATATTGCTGCCCTGAAGGTATTGGTTGTGTATATGTCGCCGGCCCTTTGCTGCATTCCAAGCGATGTCGAATCTAACTGATTTCACTCCCCCGACCGCAAGTCGAAAGGGCACCGAGAGCGGGGTAGCGGTCCAAGACGGGACCCACGACGGGAACCCTTTGAGTTCGGTAGGCGTTGCCGGTAGCATTTCGTCGAGGTTTGCGGACCAGAGAGAGAGAAAATCAAGGGAGCCAAAATATTCTGCAAGCGCTATCGCAAATCTAGTGAAGTTCGTCTTGCTAGGGATTTTGTAGTCGGGCTTGAAATTGAAGCCTGGCTCGTCTATCATTCCTAAGAGTGAGTAGAGGCGGTCGGCTGGCTCTTTCGTATCAAATTGTTGGGCGGCTTGATATATTAGTCGCAGGAACTGGAGTGGCTGGGCATCGTCGGTAAATGGATGGTTTTTCAGGTTCATAAGAACCATGTAACTGTTCGAGCTTCCAGAATTGCCTGGCGCATAAGGAATTGCGGCGAGATCGGTAAGGTCCTGCATGTCCAACTGAAAACTGCCCACGAGAATCATGGCCTGTCGAGACAGCAGTATTTCTTGCACAATCCAGCCTCGAGTGAACCATGGACGGGACCAGAACTTCCGGATTGCCACCGCGTACTTGGCATCTGTCTTTTCATGATTGAAAGCGCTTCGGAAGTAGACGAGTCGGTGATCTGGGTTATATGCGGGGTCTCCTGGTGTCATTCTCTTAACGTTGGGGACTCCTTCAATTAGCTCTGCGACTGCATCAAGGTACTCCTTGCACAGCTCAATGTCGCAACTATCATCTGCAGGGCCAAGCCACACTATAACCCTCTTTGCGAACCTATATATCTGCCCCATTAGTCGGACCTGTATCGCTTTCTCGACATCGTCTGCCTGTTTGATGCAGAGCTGGTCGATCCAAAGAAGGCCAGTTGTTGATTGTTGGCTCAGATATGGGAGCGCTTCGGAGAGATTCTTCGTCAGGCCAACAATTCCAGCTACCTTATTATGTTCGTCTTGGATAGATAGGCCCGCAACGCGATCGGAGTCCCCCCAAGTATATGAGATTGCTTCAAAGTCTAGCGGTGGTTCTCCATCTTTTCGAGGCAGCTCCTTGTGCACAATTCTGTAGACCGGGGTTTGTTTATTTCCATGGTTGTCTTTCAAAAAAACTTGAAGCAGGCGTATGTAGCGAGTGCCCTGGAGAGTGCAATAGTTGTAGGTTGTCTGGAATTCGCTTTCGCCCATTGTGGCTCTCTAAGGCTGAGATGTAATTCCCCCTTGAGCTCGGTGGGGTCCTTTCAAAAAAGGAACTAGCAAGGAATAGCTCTCGAAGGTAATATAAGTAATTGTCGCTTATGTATATTGCGACAGCGGTGGTGGTGTTAGAGTCTGTAAATCTGTCGGGCATGGAATAGGCTGGGGAGATTTCTCGACGTGGAATTTGTCCCTTAGCGAGCTAGTGCGGAAAACGGATAGAAGCAAATTCGCGAAAACTTGAGCAAAGAAAACTAAACATCAAAACTTATAAAATGATAAGTATAAATATATAATATAACTTTCAGATACAAGATACACAGTTACCTACTCTCGCTAGACTTCGCTGCTGTTATCTTATCCCAAGGTTGAACAAAGGCCTTAATAAACGGGCTCCTCTCACTTGCAGCCCTGAAATTCTCATCTAATTCTGCGTATGGAGGAACTGGCTGCCCTAAGGTTTGTACGTTCTCCTCTACTTCTCTCTAGCACGGTTCCGTGCCGTTTGTCTGTGGCTGATCGACTTGCGGAAATAGCATCTTCATGGTGTTCGCTATGCCCTCCGTGGTCTCGCCGTCTTCTCGCGCCGGATCGCTATGTTCTTTTGTCTCTCCTACGGTCGTCATCTTGTCTCGCCCCTCAGAACCGTCGTGTCCTGCGCCCTCTGGCATGGTGAATTTCTGTACGTAACTGCATTAGCTCTGGACTAGAAGAGAAGCAAAGGTCGAATATTTACCTTAGACGAGAAGGCTTAACAAATAAGTGATGTTAGAGAGTGTTGAGATTGACATGCAGTAGATGTGTAATTTGAAGTGACGGGGCTGTGAGGAGCAGAACGAACTTGAGGGTGTACAGGGCTATAAGTACACTAAGACAAGCGGGGTAAGCCGTTAGCAGTAAGTTTAGGCATCAACTCCCAAGTCTATGTATTAACCTCCCAATGGTCGTCGATTTTACTAGAGTAGAAGCGTTTTCCATTTCCTGCAGCTTCGCGTTCGTGTCGGTCTTGACAAGGATGGCGAAGTTCACGCGCTCTTGGGGTGCTTATGCTCCCAGTCAACATGATACACCTCCGTATTGTTGAAATTGCATGAGAATGAATTTTGCACATTTCCTTCACCGCCAAACGCGTATATTCTATTTCCTAACCAACATGCTGCAAGTCCAGCTCGAGGCGTTAGGAGCTTGAACGAATTGACTGTCCATCCGCTGGAGAGATTTTCCAGATCCAAAGAGAGCACAGTATCCTTCCCCTTCACTTGCCCATATTCGCGCCCTCCAAGGACATATCATTTCCGATCTACAATCGTGGCTGCACGGCCTCATGTGTCACGCATAACTAAACCCGTGCTCCAAGAATCCTGTGCGATGTACGGCGCCACTAGCTGGATCTGCTTCCACCTCTAGGGCGACATTTCCATCAAATACACCAACTGCAGCACTTCCTCTCGCTTTAAGCAAATGGGTTACGCTCTCTCATTCCTCTTTCCTCGACACCAAAGAGTTCAGAACTGCGCTCCATGCTTCAGCTGTCTCAGCTAAGCTACCAAGAGCATAAATCCCCCCCTCAAACACGGCCGCATCGGGTAGTTGAGTGCGACAGGGAGGGGCGGTCTGGTTCTCCACGTGTTGGTGTGAACCAAGTAGAATTGGACGAGATCCGTAGTCATGTTTGCAGTCGTGTTTAGAACCAGTACGATCCCGTCAATGATTGTGATAGTGCATGGAGGGAGGAATTCGGTAGTGTGTTCTTGGCGAGGCACAGCGGGATGGCTGCGAGGGTTTCCCAATACGATGCCGAATTAGCACTCTTCGACAGTGTTGGGGCCCCCTAGCGGGTCGAAAGAACGGTGAAAGGGATGCATCCGACCAGACTGATGGTATACATGGCTAAATCGTCCTTGTTGGTTGCTTGGATGCTGATGGTGTAATACCAATCTTTTGATGACAAGTAATAGATAGTAAGAAATTGGATTCCGTAAGAGCTGGGTGGGAAAGGGATTGTGAGATATCGCTCCTATTCTATTCCTTGCCAAAATGATGAGATTTGGCTGAATAGGGAAGGTCGACCCTGAAAACCGATTTTCTTGCTCCTCTTGGCAGTAAGATCGGGTTGAATGGGAAGGGAATGATAGTTGCTCTCCCTGAGGACTTCTCGACATTTACGTAGGCGGAGAATGAGCGCAGAAGTAACAAACCTCGGCTCAAAATACTGGTATGAGATTACTCTTTTAATAGGATTCTTCTACCTCGTAGTGCAGGCAGCAAGATCAAAAACATCCCTGGCATAAGTTGGTCATTGAAAAAAACCGATTGCAAACTCTTTCCTAGCGACCAGACGCAGTATAAACTTTGTGAGAAGATGTAGGGGAGTCGCGGCTGTTGGTTCAAAGATAGAGGTAGCGACGGATCATACATTATTATTATTAATCTACCTGGAAGGTTCTCGTTACATGAATCCCTCCATCGGGTTTCCCAAATCCCACTTCCTTTGCGAACCCAATTTCATCGTCAGGAACACCATCCGCCACCGCTGTCGACGGCGAAGTGACCTGAGCAAGTGCGTATGTTGCCTCCGTGTCATTATGTTTTGCGTATGATTTCCTCGAATGTTTCATACTAGCGCTAGTGTCGTGTATATAGCGCTGACTGGTTCGTACTGTCATTGGCTTTCGTCCTATACATATCGCGTATAGAGGTTTTAGGGCTGGAATTGAGCCGCACACAATGAGAAGGATGATCTCGATGCTATCAAACGTTAGTCATGAACCGCGACTCGTACCTCGGATGGTGGATAACATACCCTGTCCACATGAACAGCGAGAAAGTCTCCCACGTAAAGTCCGACCTGTCGTTTAACGAAACAAGCTTACTCGTCTTGATAGCAGCACATATTCCAGTTCTAACCTCGATTAGCTTGGTTCTCAACACCAGTTCATTTCATCCTTACAAGCTTCCACATCCGAGCAATCCGCATAATGCAATTCTCTTCCTCAAAGTCATCTTCAATCCCCACACGAGCGTAACGGGTAAGAAGGCAAGAAAGAAGTCCATGACAGCGTGCATGCTTGCGCCGTATATCGAAAAGCTGCTCTGAACTCGAGGATCCCAGCACGTCGTCCTACTCCTGACCTCCTCGTCCCACAACGCCGCCGGATTCTTGCATTGTATAAATGTCAAGAGGATCATGACAAATGTGTTGATGACTGTTAAGGCGCTTGCAGTGTAGAGACTCCATTTGCGCCAGACGGAGGTGCGGTTGAGGAGACGAACGATCAGGAATGCGACGGCAACCTTTCCGGTTCCAAGACAGCAGATGGCGAGGGGTTGGGCAATCCAATTCATCTTTACGAGGTATTCAGTGTGTTTGGGATCCTCTGATAGGTAGGCGATGTGTCGTGTGCCACCGGAGAAGCAGAATATGCTGAGAAGGAGAGTGAGTGGGAGGAAGACCATCTAGAAGATGAACATTAGATTTGGTCAATGATGAGGCCGCGCGAAAATAGGCCATACATACCCAAGTTACCAACATGCACCAGTCGTCAATCCCCACACCGGCAATGCTGAACCTCGCGCATAGTCGCATCGCAACGAACACAAACGAGATCGCACATCCTGCAATGTAAACGGCCGCCAGCTGCGACCCTCTATCGATATCTGGATAACTGATCTGCAATGCTTCGGCCATTGCACAAAGTGTTGAAGCAAATCCTTCGCGGAAAGGGAAAATCGTGCGAACTCTTGACTCTTAGGGGAAGCCATGTTGGTTTTGGGAGAGGCGGTCGAGGCCCCCGCACACAGGGGCATGGTGGCTCACTGGTGGATCACGACTCATCGTACGTTGCCATTGGGGTCAGACCTGACGATCTTCAGCGTGATGGTGACAAGCGTGCATAAAGTGGTCAAGGAAACGGCTAAGGCGCCGAAGCTTATCCGAAAGCGTGAGAAATGTTCCGGGATGCTGCGCAGGTACTGATAGGGCACATGGCAATGATTGTGTTGACAAACAGACGCTCGAGCAGAAGAAATATTCCAAGTACCTGGTACTTGTACCGATGAATTGAACTGACAGACGAAAAGATTTCGAGGGTTGTGCGCAGGTGCGTGCCTATAGCACAACTATGGGATCTTAGCTTTTGGAACGCCGCACGTATCATACAGATCAGCTTCGCCGCACGCCAAACTTTAAGTCGGATGGTGAGCATACCCCTCTCCCATAACTTGAATTTTTCAGTTTTCGAACCACGGGGAAAAGGAGTGATGAAGGCGGATGGGAGCCTGTAGAAAGAGTAGTTACCCCGCACCCTGCAGGTTATGTTTCAGGCTAAGCGGTTTGCAGCAGGTCCCACCGTTATCGACAAGTCAAAACCGGGCACCAGTGCATGATGCGGTGAAGTGGCCCACGTGCTTCTGTCCCGTCGCCTGCATTGGCAATGTTGCAAAAGGCTTAGGTTTTCTCTTCTGGGCTTGAACGCGTCACGCTTCCAACCAATCCAGTCTGACAGCCTCACTCGGAGAGTGCATTCGGCGGCAAGGGTACCTGCAGGTGAATTATAATTGAATGCCCATTGGGTTGTCTCTTCCTGGCAATTGTGTTGTTCTCCTTTGCTGAGCTTACTTATTGAATTCCTACAATATTGAACCCCCTTTTCGACCTTGGAAATCATCAAGAGCGCTTACTTTGCGATGCACAAATCTTTCCTTGATTGTTTGCTAGATGGAAATTGAAAAGCAAGCAAACCTGCCGTGTTAGTAAGGTTTAGGTTACCAATCATGAATCGAATTCACTTACTAGGCTCGCTCGGTACACCCAGAATATTAACTGCCGGGCCTTGCCCCTGCTAGTGCAATGTGCACAGTCGCCTTTCGCACATATCGCAGACGGGCTACAGGTGCATAAGGGGTAATCGAGATACAACTTACGGCCGCTGTGACGCAATCTTGACGCAATCTTGACTCAACGGTTGGTTGCGAATGATTAACTCAAGCATATCTATTCCCCCACGTAGAATGGGCATGCCAAGACGCATAGCATTTCCAAGAGCGGGCCCAATCAGCTCACGAGAACACGAACTCTGAGAATGCTTTGTTGTGTACTTTGCAAGATCTTAGTTTCAAACGTGCCATCAATAGATACCTTTGTGAGAAAGGAAGTCGTTCTGTAGCTTGCGTACACATCTGCGTCCGCAAGACCATTCTTGTCAACTGTTGAATATTCCCCAATTTGCGCTTCGGTGAGAGGTACTTTTCAAGCCAGGCATCGCCTCGGCGTTAAAGGATATCCCTATCTGATAGATCTAGATTCCAGACACAAAGCTACCGGTCCTTGCCCTTGCTAGCGTTAAGTAGTCTCGGTACAGACCATGTCGGCTCCTGTATCCACGTGCTTTCCTCGTGCAAAAGATATCCGCCGAACGGTCTTGGCCCTTTTCGCACTGTTCTTGGCGTCTAAAGATTCAAGCCTGCGAACTTTTGACGTGTTACACTAACCACTTGTCGTGATGATGTACTTCTTATCGACTGCCACTATTCTCATCGCTTAGCATGTGCCAAGTCACCGCTAACACGAATGACCGCGATGGCAGAGACTGTCAGATATTCTTGACGAAGCAAGTTAAACTCTTTACCCCTTTGATCACATGAAGAGGACACAAGAACGCCGTCAAGACCAGCCTCTCCTTATTTCAGGCCTGTAACGGCTATGTCCAACTTCGGAACCCTCGTAAGAACATGTCCCGTGTACTCACAGTCCATGCGGGGTTTGCACAAACATCGGACTTCTGATTTACAGATGTAGAAATCATTGTACTTTTGTCTACGTCGTATTAAATACACACAACCGCTAACCTTGACTTGTTCAAATCTCCGACCCTCTCATGCCAGGATAGCGAGCAACCCGGCAAACGCAACACTGCTCCACGCAGCATTCATCTTGTCTGCCGCACTCGTTCCCGAAACCTGAGCCGCGCTCCCAGTTCCAGAAGGCGCTCCAGTGCCAGATGCAGTCGGAGAGGGCGTGTTTTCGGTGGTTGAATTCCCGGTCGAGATGGCCTTCGCCTGCGGGTACAGCAGTGCCTGCACGACCTCCAATGCACCAAGCACTTCCCCAAGACCGCCATCCTCGATACTAATCGCATCTTCATTCGAGCTCTCGAAATACCACTTTGCTCCGCATTTCACGTCCTTTGCGTCCCCGCTGCAGCCCTCTACTGCGGCCTTTGCAGACACTTTTAGGATTTTCTGGAACTGGTCGGCGACGAAGGGTGCAGAGATTGCGGCGCGGGCAAAAGAGCGAGCGGCGAGACCTTTAAATGCTTTCTGGTCTATGTCACATTTGTTGTTCTTCTCGCATGCGACTTCGGTGAGGACGGAAGTATTGTTTTCTTGAAAGACCTCGACGTGAGAAGCGAAACCAGAGACGGCGGTTTTCCATGTGTCGTCGCCATTTGTCTAAGAGAGGGCCAGTCAGCTAAATTAGATTTGTTGGACGGGGAGTGAACATACCAAATTGTACATAACAGCAGCGCCTTCGGCCAGAACGCCAAAGGGGTACGTCCACTGGATATGATTGACAGAGGAGCATTTGGTCGTCGAGTCGGTTCCGTCAAACACGGCGTATTCGTCAGTCAGTAGTTTGACATCTTGCAGCCACTTGAACGACTTGTCCGCCCACTCGGAATACGTCTTGTTCCCGGTGAACTGGGCCAAGCGCGCCGAAAGAAGAAAGAAGTTGCCAGTGCTGATACTATCTTTGTACGTATACCCTGTGTTGAATGTGAAGATCTGCCATCTTAGTCCCCCGCCGCACGTGGTCTCATCCCAGCGTAGAGCCTGGTCCTCGAACACGTTTTTTGCGAGATCCACCCAGGCGCCCGCTTCAGGCTTAGTAAATCCATTTTCAGCAGCGGTTAATGCGGCGAGGGCCCAAACACTCTGATCGCCGTTTCCTTCACTCTTGGTTTGGTTCGGTGGCAAAAAATCGCCGTCGCCGGTTTGCGCCCACAGCGCTTTTGCGACAACAGCGTCGAATTGCGAATCGCCTGTCAGGTGCGAGTACTCGACTAGCCCGCTCCACATGGCCCCGGATTCCCACCAGAAGTACGGGTCTTCGAACATGCCAATTGGGGACCCTTTGGGTAGGTCATTGTAGCTGTCCACGATAGCGCCGGCGAGAGTCTTTGCGGCGGATTTAATAGAATCTACGGCCGAGGTTAGATGTGCCAAACGGATATTGCTATACGCGTACCTGCGCTACCGATATCTACCGAAATCGCTCCGGCGGCGCCAAAGAGAAAGGGGAGAGCGAGCGAAAGTGTGCACGCGTGTGCGAACATGATTGAATGAGTGACGTGAAAAGAACGGACGGCGTGAAAGAAAAGCAAAGGAAAGAATGGATGGCCTCTGATCACGAAAGAAATTTGGCGGCCTGGTGCGCCTGATGTTGGTTGCAGTTTTCGGCACGGACGGCTGCTTCGGGGGCGAAGGATTGGCGCTAGGTCAACTTTGGGTTTAGTGTCGAGGCTCTGGTCGAATCAGAAGGCGATATTCCTTTGGCATGTCCTTAACAGGCAATCTAGCGTAATTTGCGGGCCCCTGACAAGAACTCACATGGACCAACGTCGTGTCAAACACGGTATTCCAGCAATATGCGTTCTCATGTGACCTCCCTTGAGAAATTGAGGTATCCTCATAGAATGTTTTAGAAGCCATAGCACCGTTGAACTGCGAAGTTAGTGTGGTTTGTGGCGGGGGAGTAAATGATGAGACTGCCGATTTCATGGCACGGAAAACCCCTTCCGTAGACTACCACCAGCTCTGCTAAGAAACATGCCATGCACTAGTGAGCTCCTTCAGGCAGATACGACTGGGAATTTCACAATTCGACCTCTGGATGGAATCTCCTACCGGTCCTAATATTTAGCTTTCCTCTAAGTAGCCAGAAGTTTTAAGCGCTACCTTCTAGTTCCCAGTTTCTAGGCCCTCCACTATCTTAACCTCACTCTAGCTACACGCTCTCTCCGTCTCTCCTCCGAGGACTCTCCTAGTTCTTGAATCCTGCCTTCTAATCCCCCAGCCTATAGTTGTAGCGCTCGTTTCGCCGCCGTAATGCGCCCAATCAACCATTTAGTCGCGATGTGGAGACTCGTGGATTTGTGAATTTGGCGCCGGTCGTATTCATTATCGGGTGTTATCTTCTTTGTGGTCGAGTCCGTCCTCGAAAAAACTTAAAGGCTACTTCCAGAAGTACCCTTCCATTTCACGGTCATCCTTTTGGTCCCAATCGTATCCGGATCTGATTGGTTTACTTTGAGGCCATGCTGGTCCTAATGCCGAGGCAGTGAAATGGGGACGAGCAGCTATATTTGAATAGGAGTGGCGCATTGGGCCAGCACGTGTTGGGTTCTTGGTTCTTGGAGGGGACTGTGGATTGGGAGGGAAAGGGTCCCCAAGTCTTGCTTGATATACTAATAGATTGGCGATTGTTTATAACTAGATAATGTGACATTGTAGTGCTGTATAAACGGAAGTTGATAGCAAGGATTCCCACAATGAAACGCAAGTATAGAGTTTTTCTTCTCAAAAACATGTATTGATGTACATACATAATGCCAAATGACCGTAATTAAGCATCTGACTCTCCAGGTCTTCACACTCAATCCATCAACTTGCTATTGCTACATTGCTTCATTCGTCTTCATAAACAGTCCTATCCATCCCTCTCTTACGACACTTCCCTTCAGTCCATTAAAAATGCAAATCTTAATCTTGTCTAACTGTCTAATTCAAGGGATTTTACTTAAGCTAGGTAAACCCTCTTCTTCCTTACGACAGCCCTCTTCGATTTTCATATACTCCTACCTACATCTTCTACTCAAAGCTCGTCAATATCCAATTCTGCACAACTGCCGACCCGTTCATCAATGCTCTCTGCTCCTCCTCGTCACAAGTAATCACCGCATCCCAGACATAACACTCATGTTCACTCACCTCCACAAGCGAATTCTTGATCCCAAAACTAGAAGTTGGACCTGTGGTGCTGTAGTTTGCCATCGCATTGCTCAATATCGAGATATTTCCGGTAGCAACATCAGTATCAAACATGACGCGATCAAATATTGTCGATACAGCCTCCGGCTGAAAGGCGCCAACACTATGTCCAGCTTCGAAAATGCGCGAGAAGGATACCCGACCATGTTGGCGCACGACGCCGTTAGTATGATTAGAAGTGGTGATCAGCGGGGCATAGCCGGCAGCTTGAAAGGCGGGAGCGGAGGGGTAGGACATAGCGAGAGATATGGCTTCGCCGCCGAGCCCTGATGAGAATTCTTTTAGAACGACGATAGTGAGTTGGCCGAAGGAACAACAAGTACTCACAGTTGCATCGATAGTCCCGATCCCCAAACACAAAGGCGACTTTGATTCCACTCTGGGCAACGTAGTTGATGCTGTCAATCGAAACACGCATTGGATCTCCCGTCGCCCCGAAGTACGTGTCGACCAGAGGGTTTGCGCTGATAGAGAAGTTAAGCGGGACGCCAAGGTCGCGTTGGACCCAGTTTTGGTTCATGTAGCCGATGATGTATTCGGGAGGGAAGAAGGACAGGCGAGTGCGTGAGATGTCGAAGAAATTCCGCTGCTCAGCAAACAACGTCAGTCAAAAATTGGAGCACTTTGATAGGGGACGAGGAGGGAGTGAGAAGGTCGACGTACACCAGACGTCTCAACGTATGCGCCTTGTACAAATGCAAAACAATACTGCGTTGCCAGTGCGCAAGCCGCATTCACAGTCTCATTTGTACCCGTGTTCTCTAGATCAGATACACTGACAGCACGACACTCGTCAATCAAATCATTACATCCCCCCGGTTTCGTGAAATTGTTAAGTGATTCATGGTAAAGTTCCTCAGAGATAGTTTTTAGACCATAGGTGTTGTTGAAAGCATATATCGGATAGAAGGGGCCCTCGATCTTGGAGTCAACACATGCGTTCGTGAGTCCGAGGGTGTCTAGATGAATATATTTCGCCCTTCGCCCATTTAGAGTGCCGTTGCAGATCTTGCGATTCTGGGATTCAAAGTGTGCCATTACGCCTGGGCCCCAGTGACCGCCATACTGTAAAATGACATTAGCTATGATCGAAAGCATAAAAATTGAAGAGATGTATCTCACCGAATTAGCCCAGACACTGACACGATCATCTGAAGACTTGTGCTCTGGAAATTCCTGGATCCAGATTTGAGTGAACTGCCACATAATATTAGCTGCATTTGCCGTCGTGTTCGCAGCGCTTCCTGGATCCTGAGAGGGGAGAACTCCTGACACAAAGGTACCGTTTGTGTTGGCGGTGCCGTTGTGAGGCGAGATGTTTCCAGTAAGAAGATCCAATGTACTAGGGACCAACGTATCGTAGGAAAAGCCGACTTGGACTGGCTGGTCGACGTAGAGCATGTTGACATTGTTGTTCCATGACCAAGGGTTCAAAGTTGTGCTGTTGGAGTCCGAGTTGATGGTGCAAGGACCATTTTCAGCTGTCGCTCCTCCCAGAGATGTTGTTCCAGGACCACCTCCGAGGTAGAGCGAAAGTGGGGCGTTCTTAGGATCCTTGCGAGATTCTGATCGAGATTAGGTCGGGAGCAAGCGTGGGTTACGGAAGCTGCCATATACCAAAATACCAGAAGAACATGCTTGCGTTGTATGTCGAAGATCCACCGTGACCTTCAAGTAAAGAACTTGGTATGTGGATGTAGCCACTGAATGCTTTTACCCCAGGAGTCGTCTCGCAGATACTGGTCTATAGCTTGTCAGTGCTGTCGATGGAAATTATATTCGATAAAAGGGTTTAACTTGATATGCGAGTATATACCTGTTTGTACGAAATGCTCGCTCCGAGTGTGATGTTAGAATTGAGATATCGAAGTCGGCCATCCCCGGCGTCACCTAGACGATCTCGGATGCTAGTTGCTGAGCCAAAATCATAGAAGAATGAAGATGCGAGTAAGACATTTCCTAAAGTAGATGGAAGGGAAAACATGATGGTAGTCGAAGATGTGATTCTAGAGTGAAGCAGCAATGTTGCTCAGAGGGAGAGAATCTATATATCTCTCCCTTAAGAATGAACCAGCGAAACCATGCAATGGTCGCTTGTTGATTGCGTACACATTCGGGATGCATGCGAGACCGCAACATCCGCCTCAAGGTGGGGAGAACGAGTTTAGATCCGCTTGACCTAATACAGAACAGGCGGGACTTTTATTGGCCATCTCGCTTCATGTTTCATCGACTTCCGACGGTTCCAGACGGATAAGAGTCGATCTCTCCAGGCTCACGGTCTCGCTTGTGTAACCCCGTACGGTTTCGATCGTTGGATCCGAGAATAGCTCCGCTAAACCAAATCGGGTTATACGGGTGTTCTGATTGGTGGGCTCGCTTGTTCGACTTCTTCACACCAAGCTATGCGACTCGGTGGCCGCGCAATTCCGCAGGACGCTCTTTCAGTTCATTCATGACTTGTAGTGTTTTTTCTCTCTTATGTGCAGCAGCGGATTGACTCAATTATCAATTTAGTTGAGAGAATGTCATCCAAAAGGCAACAGGTCACATTTCTATTCAGCTCCACTGTGTCTGGGTATGCACTAAATGCTATAATTCTTGCTTGGATGGAATCGTAGGCTCTAATTTAATCTGACATATCCTCCTGTTCATTTTATAATCTGCTCCCTCAATCGATTTAGAATTAGCCACACCGATCCCCATTTCATCGAAGACCCCTCCGTCCAACTTCCACTTAACTCCTCTAAAACCTCTCTCTTCTCTTCGGATCCATCGCCGATTAGGTGGTAGACATAGATGATGCGGACGATGAATTTGATTGACACACTAGAGGTTGAACGTCAGTCTTGATTGGTCTGGCAATGCACTAGCACATGACTAGATAAGAGGATAGGTCATTGCTTACCAAGACCCAAGCGAGAACCCTCCCTCAAGCATAACCTTCTGCTTCATGGGCATTTGCAGGGTATGTAGCATGGGTAGTGGAAGAGCTGGGACCGACAATCAGTAATGACGCTGATGATAGCTATGAACAAGTTGAGCGACTTGAGACATTGGCCATTAGTGTGTGTCAGTGAATTACACGGCCCCGCAACTCACAAACGGGTGACTGAATAGGGCTTGATTGGACCTAATCCATATTAGGTTTAGCGTTGGGCATCGCGGCATAAAAGCATGTGATCATAAAAACCATCCTCGCAGGAAGCCAGCTTCTACAATGTAGTCTACCTCCCTGCCCGAACTGTTAACGCCAAATCTCGCTTCAGGGCTGGCACTAGCACACATAAGGTCTTTTACAAGAAAGCCCTTGCAAAATTGTTGACGCTAATAGTCCAGGTAGACGGGGACTGTATTCTGCGTGGCGAGCCTACCCTGTTTTCTGCACGTTCGCACCCCTGCCAGTGCTAGGCTTTCAAACTGGGTCAGGGTAACTGTCAATTCCATGAAAGGTTTGAATTAAATGACTGCCTAGATCTCTACGCGGCTACTTAAGTCTTCGTCCTAAAGGCCCGAAAGCGAGATCCTGAGTGGCCAAATTCTCTATTTTGAGGCCCTGCGCAGCCTGCCTAACCCTCTGCCATTGTTGACGCTACATTTGAGTGGAGATGTTGACGGCATTGTACCGGCCCAAAATGTGTATGTCAGGCGATTTGGTTTTCATGTGTTCTGCTATCAACTATCCTTACTTAAGACAGAAAAGTCTTATTACTTATGTAGTCTAGGAGAATCGACCAAATGCTATAGTTAGCTACAAAATCTATTTAACTCTATTCTCCCTATTTCGAGTTGATTGTTGCCTATTGGATCATCACACATCAAGTGGCTGCGAGTTGGGCGTCTTACAAGATCAGCTTCCTTCCTAGGATAGCTGGCAAGTCTTAGGAATTTTAAAGAATATACGATCAAAATTGGCTACGATTTAGGTAAAAACTGGATTAACCGTGTTGCAAAGTAAGGGTGTTCTAGGCACTTCGGGCTTATTTCCGGGAATTCGTTCCTATGAGAGGCGTGTATTGATTATTTTAATACCGTGTTTGAAACAGAAGCTGGACATGCCTCGACTCGGAGCTCCGGTCGGATATACTTGTCGCCGGGTGGTGATAGATGAGGCTCCTGCCTACCTATCAGAACAACACTCTATCTCCAGGTTTCTGAAGCACGACTGCTGTTTTATAAAGGGCGTTAAAAACAATAAATACCTACTCTTTGTTAATACAGTGGGCTCAAGCTCAAAAGGGTAGACCAGGATGAAGAAAACCTGAGGAATAGGTGGGTTTACTCACGCTGCTGCAAGTCGTTTTATCCATCCAACAACACCTCAACATTAAATGATAGCCCGGTCCACCCCTGCTAGCGATAGGTGTTATCATCCGCCATTTTCGTGTGATAGGCCGACCCAACGGCTCGGATCTGAGTGGGAGGGGAGTAACATCTTCGTAGGAATTTAGTAGACAGCCATTGAAAAGGAGTATTGGCCGGCCCTGAGTATATGATTGAAGACTCCCTCCACGTCCCTCTCTTCTTTACAAAATGGATGCCCTCGGCTCCCCCGCAATCGGCGTGCTCGTCGTTGCGCCCATCTCCGCCATCCTCCTCCACGAGGCCATCCTCAAGCGTGTTGAGGTCGACCATTTGACCCTTCACCTGCTCGCAACGTCGACTGCGGTCTACTGGCTCACGGTCTACTATGCAGGGCTCTTCTTTGCCACGTTGGTGGCAACAGCCTTCCTCGTCCCTTTGTGTTTATGCATAATCTTATATCGAGCGTTCTTCCACCCGCTGAAGGCATTTCCAGGTCCATTTGGAGCCCGGATCTCGAAATGGTGGACCGTCAAGCAGGTGTGGGATACGAACTGGCACTGGTATCGCGTGCAGCAGGGCATGCATGCCAAATATGGCGACTATGTGCGAACAGGCCCGAGAGAACTTGCGATATTTGACCCAGCTGCCATCCAGCCGCTCTTAGGGTTCAAGTCGCCGACGACCAAGGGCCCCTTTTACGACGTCATGGAGACGAGTTTGCACCTGAATCGCGATAAGGTGTTCCATAGGCAGCGCAGGAAGATTTGGGACAATGCTATGAAGGAGTGTGCGTCGCTTCGTCCCTCATTACTAGATGATGTCTTGGTTTTGCTGACGTCTTAAAGCTCTCTCGGATTATGCGCCACATGTAGAAGATTTCACATCGCAACTGCTCAAGCGCCTTCGAGAGGCAGACGGAAAGCCTGTGCCGCTCCTCGACTACTGCTCCTTTTACAGCTACGACGTTATGGCAGATCTAGCATTCGGCAAGCCAATGGGCTTTGTGAAGGGCGAGTCGAGTCAAGTCGCAGAGAATGTCTTGCGGACGTTGACAGATGGCCTCAATGCTCTGGGCATACTCTACCACATCCCATGGTTCATGAACGCGATTGGAATTCTGACGTCTCTGGCGGGGCCACTCAAAGAATGGACGGACTGGTCGCAGCAGCAGATGAAAGAACGCATGGCGGTATGTCTTACTATTGTCAGGCCGCGATCGAGAAAGTGCTGACTAACAGCGTTTATAGGTGAAAGATGCTCGCCCTGACTTTACGGGGCACTTAATTTCTAACACGGCACGAGGCCCCAAGGGCGACTCCCTGCTTTACGGTGATTCGCGGCTAATCATCAGCGCGGGTGCCGAAACGACTTCGACATCCCTCACTTTCATCTTCATGCACTTGGCCGTCCACCAACACTACTTGCGAGCAATCCGAAAGGAATATCGTGAATCCGAGTCCTCATACTCATGTGAGCGCTCCTCACCACTGCTCGATGCCGTCATCTATGAGTCCATGAGGCTGTGGCCCTCGGTCTTCCTGGCATCGCAACGAATTGCCCCGCCACAGGGTATGACTATCAGCGGACATTACATCCCGGGAAACACTATCATAACAATTCCGCCGTTTCCACTGAACCGTGACCCGCGTAATTTCGAGCAACCAGATTTCTTCATTCCCGAGAGATGGACAACCCGACCTGAGCTGGTGGCGAACAAAAGTGCATTTCTTCCTTTTTCGACGGGCCCTTATAACTGTGCTGGGAAGGGACTTGCTATGATGGAAATGCGAAGTGTAATTTCGAGGGTTGTGAATGAGTTCGATATCTTACTACCTGAGGGATTCGACCAGGATGTTTACTTTGGCGGCATCAAGGATCGTCTGACAGCGGGGCCGCCAAATCAGTTTGTGAGTTTTCAGAAAGCCAAGTGAGATTGATGAGCCCTTATACTATAGTCGCCTCATAGCTCTAAATTTGATAGCAGAGCTCTAATTGCTCTTATGAATGCCATGAATATCATCCGTGCTAAGAGAGTCCTCATCGGCTCCCGTGCCACCACCCAGAACACGTCTTCATGATGCAATACATTTCACGGAGCATTCACACTGGAAATTATGATCCGAACCACGGACTTCTAGCTAGCATCTACCTATCTTGACCGTCGTAGAGCTCACTATGAAGCTTCGACACTGTACTAACCATGTCAGACTCTGGGTAGCTTACTATGTCTCACATGCTGCGAATAGACGGTTCATAGGTGGGATCATGGCAACAGGAAAGATCTTCATAAAGTCGAATACTTCCGATCCGCACAGTAAACACTATCATCCAACCTACCACTCAAACCCACTAACGTTCCACAATAAATTTTCCCTTTATCCATCAATCTACACCCAAGGCCCATTCTGAGCTGGTTGGTCCACATTCTCCATCTTGACTCGACTCGCCTTCTCCCTCGGAGTTTGAGTTCCCGAGCTACCACCACTCTTGCTCGCACTCTCTCCCGCCAATACCTTCGCCTTAGCAGACTTCCTCCTTCTCGACTCACCCACCACGATACTAACCACATAAGTAACCCAGATGGTAACCGCAAAGACAGTGTATGTGATGACCTCCCAATTGCTGAACCCCTTCCGAGTGATCTGGAACCCAAAGCCTGCGTTGATCATCCCAAGCGTGACGCACAGCCTCCCACTCCAGAGATGAAAGTAGGAGAACAACGTCCTCTTTTGATATTTTTTGAACAGCAGGTGGTGCGCGTATCCCGCGAACCCCTGGACAAAGAACATGATGAAAACAACGAGGCCGATGACGACGTGCTTGTTGCCCAGACGCCAGAACAGCGGGTTGACAGCGAGCTTGATGCCTAGGCCGACGGCCGCAGTGTATATGCAAAACCCAAAGATTTGTAGCCCGGCGTGCAGCCAGAGGAGGTGAGGAAACGAGAGTAGTCGGATCATGATGCCGCCGATTGGGAAAATAGAGGCCCAAGCAAAGCAGGCGAGGATCGCGTGCGCGGTGTACAAGCGGACTATGCGAGGAGGTGGGCCGGAGGAGGTTGTAACGGAACCTGTACTAGTGGGCGGAGCAATTGTGGGGGTAGATGAGGAAAGGCTGAGAAACGGGTTCGTAGAGGAGCCTCCGTGAGCGGAAGCATCGAAAGTCAGCGTTCCGTAAAGGTCATGTTCGACGATCGTGGCTGAAGCATCATCCGAATTTATTGCGTCGCCAGAACGATGGGCCCATATCCAGTTTGTGCTTCGCGCGGTGAGGTCCATGGAGCCGCCATTCCAGGAGCCGCAGTTCGAGCCTTGATTTGTTAGCCCGTTGTACTGTTCGTTCCAAGACTTGGGCACCTGCAGTGAATGTTTGCTGTCATGATCCCATTCTCAATACCACTTCCTTCTAACAATTCAATTGTAGTAGAAGGATTGAAGGTGGGCATTGAGTGACCATCTGCAACTCGTGTAGACACTGTAACGTTGGTGCTATCTCCAGATGTGTACATGACGAAGTAATGGGCGCCAGCCATACTCTCGCCTTGTGCAATACCGACCCATGAATAAGAACTAGCACCCGTGATCTGAAGGTACAATTCTCCACTGCCAGATGAGATGGAGACGTCCGGGACATTGAGGCTGAAGCAGAGATCCGGGCTCGGACACTGTGTCGATATACCGGCGTACACCGTTGAAGCTAGACGGTAGGTTAGAAAGGTTGGGATTGTCGAAGGAGGTTGGCTTACCCAGTCCGAGATAATATGCCAGCATGAGCTGAGACTTCATTGTGCTGATGTGTAAGGTAAGGTGAAGATGGGAAGGTGTGACGATGTTATACTTATGGTGAACGATACAACGCTTGTATTTGAACCTAGAGGAGTCTCAAACGAACGAGATGAGTGGCCGTATCTCAGGCAGATGCTATAGGTATATATATCTTTCGGCGCTGCTGGCTATGCTGCAAATCTGCGATGATGTAGAGGTACAAACGAGGGTACGGCACACAGCAATACCTGAATCCATTTAGCCCAGCAGCAATGCCTGCCAACGGCAGAATCTACATGTGAAGATTGGACAACGCTTTAGCCAAGCGACTTGGTATCAGACGAAGAGTTGGAATTGTCCAATCGGCGGCAAGAATTTCCAAGCAGAGCCACTATGCGAAGCGTAAGGGAGTACGAATACAACGCTGATCTCCCAGCATTAGTGTTGTGTTTCTAAAATCTCCGGCGGTTTCAGTCCATGGCAATGAACATGATTGTACTATGTTGTCTTTCCTCATGGTAAGTAGTTCGTACTGATAGGAAATTCAGCAGGCCCACAAAGGTCTTTACCAACTTTTTTGACCTTGATAGAAATGCTGAGCTACTCTACGAGCCACATCAAGATTCTTTTTGGGGTATAATAGACAATTCCGATTGCTAGATAAGCATAGCGATTGTGTTGGACAGGGGTTTAATATAAGAGTGTGCTCCGTGCGGGATGCACGTCAAGGGTCCCAGGCATGGATTGGTCAATTCGCTCCTAGGTACGAATTGGTTTAACTTCAAAACCAGCAACATCCACTTTCATCTAGTAATGAAGCACGGAAATTTCAATGAAGTCATAAAGGATGCATTTTGTCAGTTGGAGTCTGAGCCTTGCAAAGGCCGAGGCTCATGCAAACTCTCTTCCAAGACAACCGGATAAGTCCTGAAGCTGAAAGCTACGCAGATATGAGACATCATTCATATCGCAATGAAAGAGCCTCCCGGACTTCACCGCAGCGGGGCAACCCTGTACGCCTAGAAGCATGGCACTTCAACGGTCAGCGCAGAAGATAAACATTGATGGCGACGGGTGCCTGACGGGTGCCTGACGGGTGCCTGTTTGGCTAAAACGAAACTGAGAAATATCAAATGCGTTAATAAATGCTATTAGTAGACATAGTAAGTGCAGAATATCCTCTCAGAGGGAACATGAAGTCGTGATAACGTTAAGGTATAGGTATCGTGCACTTCCGCGTTCGGACCCCCGCGCATCTTTGCTGGCGCGCACGCCATGGACAAACCGCTCCAAAACATTTCAGGAACCAGGAACTGCCGAGGAACATAATGTGGGCTATGCAAAGCAACGTAATTCAGGCTGTGCAGAGCAACGTAACGAGGCTGCGGCCAAGACTTGAAGCACAGACCTCGGAGGAAGATCGCCGTCTTGGAAGGACTTCGCCACAGAGATATTGTTAAACCTCCGGGGAAGAAGAAACTAGCTGAACTTGCATTTATATCGGAAATATCCATATGCGAGCATAGACGAGGCGTGATGGATAAGAGGGATGGGGGTTTGTGCCCTGCGGAATTGCCATGCGGAATTGACAGGTAAGATCCTAATCTGGAATAGCCGACCAACGAAAATTTGCGCATCGCGAAGCGACTGTCGTTTACATGCCCAGAAGAGGTTTCAGTATTATTAGCGCAAGAATCGATTTGAGCAATCTCTTTTTTTAGCACTGACATGGTGAAAGCCCCTCCGGAATCTAATATCATTACTTCTTAAACAATGACCTGTACTTCTCTTTCATCGCCTGGCGGATACTGGGCGAACCCCTTCTGTTATCTGCCTGTGCCTGTACCGTCATAGGTCTTTTCTTCTTCTGTACAGCCACAGGCCCCTCCTTCTCATGTATCGCCTTTATTTTTGCTAACAGTGCTTCTCGTTTCTCGTGTTCCATGCCCTTGAAAATGGTGTTGAAGTCGTCTTTTCTCACCGCCTTCAAATCGGCTCCATGATCTATATAGAGAACTGCTATGTTGCATAAGCTACTCAGTTTGTTTTCCAATCCACAATGTCGAGCTGTATCGAGGAGTCTGGTCCATGATGTGTACATGTTACCGCATTTGGTGTTGGGCCCAGCGCCACGCTCGAGTAGAGTTAAGATCATGGCGTAGTCTTTGTGGTGGATGTTGAGAGCTAAATAGTTCATGTCATTATCAGAACGGAAAGGGCTTTCCTGGACAAAGCGAGACAGAAGTGTTTGCCCTCCAATATAGTGTTGCTGTGCAATTCGATCCGTCATGTTTGCCTGAACGTACGAGTTGAGCCTTGAGAAACAAGCGAAGTCGAAGAAGGAGCACAACAAGTAGCTAGAAGCGGCCATTTGTGTTTCAGGAATCAAGGAAAACTTGACACCAGACAGATAGACCGTGTTAACCCAGTGGGGAACTTTGTCCGAAGTACCCAGCACACCATTAACCGATATTTTATCATTCAAGATGCTACGCCAGACTAGCCTGCTCGTGCGAATCTTTGATCTGTCGATGTACTCAGCGAGCCAGGTGGTATATTTGTTTGGGTGAAGAGGCTTTTGGCCCCAGTACGCATCTCCTGCCCTACATAACTCGTCCAGAATATCAACGGGTACGGTACCCGTAGAATCTTCACGTTGGCGGGAGTAATCAACACAAAAGAGGGCCCCAAGCCAGAACATATCGACAACTTCAGCCCCTTCGCGAACCCTGGCCAATTTAGCAAGCCGTAGAGAGGAGGCAGCGAGTTGAAGTGGGGCATCAAAATCTGGAGCGCCGGATCGAATGTACGTCCAAGTCATCGTGCTCCTAAAAAAGTCTTTGACGGTGCGATGCAGAAACTCGACTCTTGCGCTTATGGCGTCGTCATGTGATTCGTTTTGTGTTCTTGGTGCTTCGAGGAGACCTTTACAACGACTCATGATCCGTCGCCTCATTGTTTCAGCGCGAAACGCGGGCTCGCCGTCACGAAGTTCACCCAGTGTTGCCTCGATGGCAGATTTACAACCGTCTATCGCAAAAGAGAACTGGAGAAGACTTAGTGGCACTGTAGCGGTGAGAACCAATTGGAACATCTCGCTTGCCTGGACAAAATACTCGGGATTGAGGTGATTGAGTATCTTCTTAAACAGGTCCTCCAGAGCAGAGGGTAGTTCATCGATCCGCCTCCAGAGATCCTCAATTCTGTCTCCATCTCTTAAACCATTTAGAAGTGAAGCCACCACCAAGATGACCCAGAGAAATACCCCAACAGCTTTTTCCGTGATTTCGTTAGTTATTTTAGCGGCCTCTTCCGGCACGAACTGCTGAAGCTCCTTCCATCTCGCACATTCCTGCATATTTTCTTCAATGTATAGCTGGATATCTTGTCTTGTCAAATCCTCCATTCGCAACCATGGCATTTGTCGAAATGACTCTTCAAATATGAGCCATGGCCGACTAGCAACGCAAATCTTAACCGTCTGGGGTGATATTTTAATAAGTTCCAAGACCAGGGACACAATCGCCGATGGAGGACCATCAAACTCGTCGAGGCCGTCAATGAATAGGAGGAAGTTGAATCCGTTCATGGCGATGAGCGTTTTCAACGCCTCAGTCAGCTCCAACCAAGTCCATGGACGCACATCTCCACCGAAAAGGGTGTAGTTAGTCCAGCGTACGGGGAAAAGGGAAGGAACTAGTCTCAATCGGCCCTTCAAGCACTGATAAAGCAGTGTCTGGACAAGTCCCATCCGGGACATTTGCATCGCTGTCCCCGAGTTCCAGAAAAAGAAGCCCGCAGTAACGAGCTTTTTGTTCCCACTCCAATTAGTGACGGAACTGAGTGTGCGTTTGTCATTGAATAGATACTTCATAAGCGTGCTTTTGCCGGAGCCCGGCTTTCCAGTCACCCAATACAAATTTTGGTCTCCGAGCAGCCATTCCACGAAGCTTCCCTGCTGAACTGGAATCTCATGTGCGTGGGAATTCGCTGACGCACGACAACCGGGCTGGAATATCCAGTTGAAAGTCTTCTTGTGAGCTTCTGCAATAGTGGCATGGCGTTCGGCAATTTCCTCGAACCGCAGGAGATGATAGATTCGCTGTAGAAACAGAAACTCTCTGTCCATCTGTGCGCCATTTCCTAACTGGTGTGCGAATAGTTGAGTGTCATGGGCATTCTCAGGCTGCCAATTGTTGCGGTGGAGCGTATCGACAAGGTCGGCCTGCCAGGTCTTTGTCTCGTCGATGAAGCCAAGGAGATGTTGGCTCATGCGCGTATCGCGGTCTTTTCTGTGCTGCTCCGCCTCGTTGATTCGTGTCCTTTCTCGATGATCAGTCACAGCTCAGCCAGCTCACGTGGTCACCCTCACCTAAGTGACGCGAGTAACGTCGAATTAATGGCCTTTTGGTAGCGATCGAGTCTGGCCTCCAGATCTGTAATTTCTTCTGCATTCAGAACCGAATTCAATGCTTGTCGGAAGCTAGCCCATTGTCGCCCGGCACTGCCTGAGACTTTCGGACGAACTTTTAAGCTAATCAACTTTTCAATCAGCAGCCCGGAGACGTGTCGACATCCATCACAGAGCTCCCTTAGCTCTTGGTCCTCTTTCGAGTCGACGCTATCGTAGCTAGACCTAACCAAGAGGCTAGAGCTCAGACGGTCCAGGTTTTGAGTTATCGCCTCAAGCTCGAGATTCTCCACAAGCGCACCATCGGCGTTGCGCGAGATC
This sequence comes from Melanomma pulvis-pyrius CBS 109.77, assembly GCA_010093585.1. Classification (NCBI taxonomy): domain Eukaryota; kingdom Fungi; phylum Ascomycota; class Dothideomycetes; order Pleosporales; family Melanommataceae; genus Melanomma; species Melanomma pulvis-pyrius. The sequence continues at coordinate 5,051 of MU001792.1, read as the reverse complement.
TGCTTGCTTGTTGAAACAAGATCTTGTGCGAAGCTGATGAACTGGACGACATTGGAGGCAAGACCGACGGCTGCGAGGGCTTCCATGATGACTCACGATTGGGGGAGGTGTGAGGTGGCATCGTGATGGAAATTGGGAGCCTGGCGACAAGGCTGAACGGAGTGGAAAATTGTCCTTATCGACTTGGGTTTAGCGTGGGAGGGCTGAGATGATACGAGGCGTGATTGTTCAATGTCTTGCTGGAAAGATCAGGACACTCGACTTTGCCACCGCTCATGTTGAAGACATGGGCAAGATCGCAAGAGCACGAGCGTCAACTAGATAGCGTTGAATTGTGGTCCAGACGTTATGACAAGCGCACTACTGCGCAACAGGGATACGCAAAAGCTACGGCTAAGGCAGCCCACTAGTGACCTACGGGATATCTTATAAACAAGAAAGTAGGGAATTTTGGGAGCTCGGCCACCACCACGACTATGTTCATATCTTTGCCCAACACTTCGCAAACAAGTGCTAGTTTGGTAACACTGATACTAGAGGACGCCAGAAGACGCTAAAACTCCAAACAAGGTAATATACAACTTATTTTAAAAGGGTTTAAGAAGAGGTTGCTTGGTAATCGCTCCGTATTACATAAAACATAATTTGTGACTACCTGGATCCTTCATAGTAATCCCTTCAACTCCTCTACCCTCCACACGCTCAATAAACTCAATCTCTCCCCGACAAAGATAAAGAGGACGAGAAGACGCAATGCATACGTGTGTCGGGTCCTTGGCAAGACGTCTTACTACGTCACGCTTCCGCCACGTTCCGCCTTACACCCATATCATCTCTAGTTAGCACACTCACAATGAGCCGAATATGCCGAATATGCCACGGAGACGCGCAGTAAACGTCTGCTCATCCTGCCACAACCACAAGATCCGCTGCGACGTTGATTCGACCAGCATACCATGCTCGAAATGCTCAGAGCTCGGCGAGGAATGCACCCTCCGAGCTAGGAAACAGTACCGGTGAGATTGTCTTGGATTTATATTCTGCGCACCTTGCTAATGCTTGTGTAGGAGTCGGAAGAGACTACGCCGTGTGAGCAAGTCGAGCATCGATGACGAGCATGTGATCAATCCTCTGAGCGCCCCTTCTCATCTAGACCCAGCCAAGATAGTGGCAGCTGCTATCACCGAGCCCAGCTCTAGGACAGCCCCTATCTTTGTTGGTGACGGCGGCTATGGGGCCATTCTCGACGCTACAGGCGACGTGACCGACCGACATTTCCACGTTCCAGCCGCAGCCGAGAAGGCCCTCGCTGCCGAAGATCTCGAGTACCTAAAAGTGAAGGGGTGCTTCTCCCTGCCCTCCAAGAGCAGCGAGCTACTGAAGGCGTATTTCCAGTTCGTCCATCCCTCGTTCCCAATCATCGATGGACCGTCGTTCCTGCGGGACTACGCTGCCGGTGGGCTGGAAGGAATTAATTTGCTCCTGCTGTGGAGCATGTTCTCCGTCAGCGCCAGCTACATCCCCCTTTCCTTCCGCAAAGCAGTCAAAGAGTCATGCGTCCACCGCGCCAAGCTTCTCTTCGATATGAGCCAGGAGAACGACAAAATCGTTCTCGTTCAATCTTCGCTTCTCCTCAGCTTCTGGTTTGCTGACACAGAGGACGTGAAGCAGTCGTGGTACTGGACGAGCATCGCGTTTGGTATTGCCCAGACGCTTGGCCTTCATCGCGAGGTCAAGACCACGCATGGCCAAGTCTCGATTGAGCAACGGAGCCTGTGGCGGAACATTTGGTGGTGCTGCATGATCCGCGATGTGTGGCTGGCCTTTGGTATGGGCAGGCCGCTTCGGATCAACGCGTCAGACTGCGACTGTCCCGCGCCATCATATTCCGACTGTCAATTTTCGGACATGGTGTTTCATGACGAAGCGCTTTACTCTGCAGCGGAGGTAGTAGGACACGTGAGCATATGGCAGAGTTTGGTCACGACCAGTAACGTCTTGCGCGATATTCTGACGACGAAAGCCCCATCTCCGACTTTTGTGAAGGCTCTCGAAGCCCAAATCAATACCGAAGCGACCCTGACGGCGACATCTCTACTCAGACGCGCTGATCTACACTTGAGACTCCATCAGCAAGCCACATTGATTGCCTTAGCTCGGTGCAGTGGCAACAAAGACAAATCAAAAGCAGCTGCAGAAGCCACCACAGCAATCGTACAAGCATTTCTGGACGACAACACCACAGCATATGTCGCACCGGTCGCAGTACCTCTCCTAATACCAGCAATGGTCACCTACTTGGCCACCACCCGATCGAAAAGACCGGATGCTAGAAAGCTCGGACATGAAACGCTCGAGATCTATACTCGCTTCCTCAGTACGCTCGAGGACAACTATCCCGCGGCGTCGATCGTGAAGCAGCTCTTTGCGGCCGCACAAGCATCGATAGACGGAAAGGATTCAAAGCGGGACCGACAAGACCGCTTGACACCGGATGGCCAGTCGTCCTCGTCTTGGGACGTAGAGTGGCCGTTTGGCATTGACTATTCTCGTTGGATTCCAGGGGGCGACTCTTTGGCGGATATTGGCAATGCGTAGATTAAATCTTCGAGTTATATATATATATACATTTCTACGTCTATGCTGTGTTCTGCTTGGTCGTATAGGTTGATGAACTGCCTCACGACCACCTTGTTTTCCAGTCACCTTTTGTTAGATCGTTTCTTAACTTTAGTATGGCACCTCCTTTTGGATTTATTACGCTTTATCGTCATTAACTACTAAATTTAGAGGTAGCCCTGGAATCTACCATTCTGGACTGGGGCTGGGAATGGATCAACTGTAGTAGTATTGACCCTGGGCTTTTAAATGAAATAGTATTCTGCATCGTCTCCTCTACATACCACGAGATCCATCCGCAACCGCCCTTCCGAATTTCCCCTCGTAGTCTAGAACGTCAGCTGTCTTCGCGAGCACCACGCTCACAATCCTTCCCCCAATCAACCTCCCAGGCGCCTCGCAGACACCCACAACCCACCATCCCATCCCATCCCATCCCATTCCATCGCATCCCACGCCCTCGCAACAGCACCCCCCATCCACCCAGAGAACAGGCCTACGTATCCACACTCCCGTCAGACGCACATCCCCAACAAAGCACCTCGCGTCATTCAGACAAATCCAGTCACGAACAAGCATCGTCTCCGCTCCCATCGCGCGCGCCGGTATACAATCCGCCTACGGTAGTCGGGCGTCGGATCTCCACGGGGGGCGGTGTACGTCGCAGGCGGCAACTTCGGCAAATTCGGTGAATTCGGCAACCATGAACATCAGCAACAATGTAAGGTTCTAAATGATTTGGGGCAAAGGAGCGTGAGAAGTGATGACGAGGAGGGAGAATGGGAGAGAATACATAAGCCATCTACATTCGACTCTATATCTCCCCCCATCTCTCCCATCCATCCATCCATCCATCCACACCCTCTACTAACCCCCAACACCGACAATGAAACCCCACCTCCTCCCCTCCCTCTTCCTCGCTCTCACCGTGTCCGCGCAATCCGCGCAAGACCTCATAGACTCCATCCTGCACCCCAACGCAAGCACGCAGACCTACTCGTCCTACTCGTCCGAGATCTACCTCAACCACACGCTGTACAACCAAACGCCCATCGCCTCGACAAACTACGAGCGCCTCGAGGCCTCGGCCAAGCAGCTGCTGCCGGCCGCGGCGTACGACTATGCGGCGGGGGGCGCGGGGCTGGAGACGACGGTGGCAGCGAACCGGGCGGCGTTTGACCGCGTAAGTCTGCAACGCGGAAGAAGCGATGAGCATAGGGAGCGATGCTGACAAGCGCATCGAGCAGTGGCGCATCACGCCGCGTATAATGCGGCCAATCCTCCCCTCGCGGAACCTCAGCACCGTCCTCTTCCACCGGCGGCTCCCCGCGCCCATCGTCATGGCGCCCATTGGCGTGCAGACCCTCTTCCACGCGACGGGCGAGCGGGCCACGGCGCGCGTCTTCGGCGAGCTGGGGCTCCCCTACACGCTCAGCACGGCGTCTAGCACGGGCTTCGCGGCCGTGGCGGCGGCCAACGGCGCGGGGAATCCGCGGTGGTACCAGCTGTACTGGCCGAGCGACGACGACCTCACGCGGTCGTATCTGCAGACGGCCAAGGCGCACGGCTACGAGGTGCTGGTGGTGACCGTGGACACGTGGGACCTGGGGTGGCGCACGCGCGACCTGGACCGCGGGTTCTTCCCCTTCATCGACGGCGTCGGGGTGCAGATTGGCCTGGAGGATGCGGTTGCGCAGCGCAAGCTGGGGTTCGACGCCACGGCGGCGAATGCGACGGCGGAGCAGAAGAGGTTGGCGGCGCTGTATCATGTCGTTACGACGTCGCGTGGGGTGTCGCCCGTATGGCGCAATGTGAGTAAGCTGAGGGAGGTGTGGGGCGATGCGCCGATTGTGATCAAGGGCGTGCAGAGTGTCGAGGATGCGAGGGCAGCGGTGGAGTGGGGACTCGATGGGATTATCCTGAGTAATGTGAGGGCGGATCTGCTCGTTTTATGGAGTGTGACGGAGCTGACAATGTGTAGCATGGCGGGCGCCAGATCGACGGCGCGATTGGATCTCTCGATGCGCTGCCGGGGATTGTGGAGGCGGTCAAGGGGAAGATTACGATTGGGTTTGATGGGGGGATTCGCTCGGGGGCGGATATGTACGTGGTGTTTTTCTTCTTTTTCTCTTCTTTTCTCTTCTTTTTCTCCTTCATTCTCTTCTTTTCTCTTCTCTTTCCACTCTCCTTCTTTCCACTCTCCTTCTTTCCACTCTCCTTCTTTCCACTCTCCTTCTTTCCACTCTCCTTCTTTCCACTCTCCTTCTTTCTACTCTCCTTCTTTCTACTCTTCTTCTTTCTACTCTTCTTCTTCCTACTCTCCTTTCATCTCTCCTTCCCTCTCTCCTTCCCTCTCTCCTTCCCCTTTCCCTTTCCATCACCTTCCCCTTTCCATCCCCTTCCCTTTTCCATCCCCTCCCCTTTTCCATCCC
>MU001791.1:61750-117081 GCA_010093585.1 Melanomma pulvis-pyrius CBS 109.77 | reverse complement strand
CCCATTACAACCGCGCCCGCCGCCATCACCTAGACTTGAAAGTCCCATCGGGCAGCTCTCCTTTCCCGCGCGCCGGCTGCTTTGGGACGTTAGTTGGGGCATCGATTTAAGCATGTGTGCTAGGGCCGAAGCAGCACTTCTCCCCTCCTCCCCCCCATCTCGCGTCTCGTCTCTGGTCGTCTTGTCCCTCCCATCCACAGTATGTATGCACGCCATCACAGGTATTGATTTGTAGGTCTAGTCTTCGTTTGCTCGTCTATCATCAGCGGGAGGTAGGTAGCCAGCATGCAAGATCACAATCAGGCATCGCCGGTCCAACAAGTCGGCGCAACTCATCTAGTCTCGGACCTTTGAGCCGAACTTGCTGAGTATCGGGCCTGAATCATCACGACGAGTAGGAAGTCTATCCTATCGCAGCCTTTTAGTCCAATCGATCCTATCAGCTTCCTTATATTTCGGCTACTGGCCTCCTCCCCCTCCGCCCTGCTTCTACTTCTCCTCTCCCTTCATCGTCATATCTACTTTTTGCTCTACATCCGACCATTTCACCATCTACTCACCATACCATCTCTATGCAAGCTACACACCTCGTTAGCATACCCGACTTTTTCGACATCATCTTCCACATCACCGTCGTCACCATGCTATCTGTTCTTCCCAAAAAAGAATTTCAGGATCCTAATTTCCTACAGTCGTATCCGACATATATTGTCCCCATCCATCCATGTTTCACCGTCATCTCCCCAGTCTCCAGCCGGAATATACAAAAGTTGTGGCCAGAAAAGTAGGTTTGAGAGACAACCTCCCACCCCATCCAGCCCTCCACATGTATCCACTGTGGGGCAAGTTGGGCCAAAATCCAAAAGTGTCTCCAATCCTATTTCCAAAACTCGTCCCCTCGTCCTCTTCCTATTCAAAAAGATACAAGGGTTAAATGATTTGTGGAGATAGATTTGAGAAAAATAATAAAACTCGAAAAAGATGGACAAAGTAGAACTCCGATATATGTTGTAAGATGGTTGTAAGATGGCCTCTCGACGCGAGACGTGGGAAATCTGAAGCTTCAACCTCAAGAGCTCGACATTGGCCCTCCACATCAGAGCCGTTCGCTGCGGACAGAGACTGACGCGGAGACGGGTTGAAGGCCCTCTCATCGGTGCTGCAAAAATAGCCCAGGTAGAGTCTGCGGAGATGGATCGCTGAATTGCTGATTCGTCGTGTTACAGGTCGGAAAATCGTCGAGAAAGGGAAATATCAAAAGGAGGTGCGCGCAAAGCGACATCATAAAGAACAGGAACTGCGGTGCAGGATAGACGTTATTCCTCCATTCTCCCGAAGAAGGCATCGTCGTCTTCGTCGATGCGCCCTCGGCTGCGAGAATTGGAGTGACGGAAGTCATCGTCGTCTGCGAAGCTCTCTTCGTCCATTTCGACGTCTTTACTTTCGTGGCGGTAGCTATAACTGCTCCCACGTACGCTTGACTGTTGCGCCGTCACATTGGTTGCGCCCGATAGGCCCCGAGCGTTATTGAAGTCCAGGTATCTCGCAGGAAGCGGGGGGACAGGGGGCACGTCAGGCGGGAGGGCAAAGGGACCCGACTTGGGAGTCCCGTAGGAACAGCTCAGTAAGCCCACAGCGGCGGCAAGATCAGCCTGGTCATTTTCATCGTCCTGATAGGACCCTGCAACCGAGGTGCCCGACGTCGTAGGCCTGTCTGACACGTTGCTCCACTGGCGATAATGGCCACTGTGCCCATGGTCAGAAAAGACGGTGGACTGGTAGGATTGGCTGTAGGCCGAGCTGCTGTTTGTAGAGTAGCGCTTGGACGAGCGATTCCCAAAGTGCGAGCGAGGGTACGATCCCACAGCGTGATCGTCAGTTTGCGGGGGCGGGGTAGTGTCAGTGGAGCTCAACTCATCACGCAAGTCAGAGGAGCCCGAGGCGGGCGGGGACATGGAGGAATGGTCGCTCTCCCGCGCCGACTCGCCTTCCAGATTCATGGCGACGAGCACAGAGGCGGCTTCGAGGAGCTGCACCTGCTGGTGCTTGGAAATGAGCAGCTTGGATGTGTACTGCCATTCCGGAGTGTGCTCCCAACTACAATAAACAGTCAACTCAAAACTTCAAAGCATAACGGCCCGGTGCGTGCGGAGTGAGGTCAGGGCATTCGTCTCGAGGCATGAAAGCATGTGGGATGACGGTGCCGGACTGAGGGCTACTGACAGATGTTTGGTCAGACAACTGCTGTGCTTGTACCCCTTGCCACATTTTTCACATCTCAATTCGCTACCACTTGTGCGCTTGCCGTCTCCTTTGGAGAGACGGGAGCCCTCGCTCGCGCGACGTATCCTCGACTTGGAGCTGCCCTTTTCATGTTCTGGCATGGCAGCCAGCGGCGGCCCATCTACAATGGCGGTTTCTGTCTTGGCTGCAGCGCCGTAGCTCCCCGGGGCAAACACGGAGCCATTGCTCGGGACGCTGCTGGCCATGGGGGAGTGTGGAGTGAGGCTGGGGCCTCGGAAGGCCGACGCAGGCTTCGCGAGGCGGCGGGCTGCGCTGCTGCTGCTGCCGCTGCCCTCGAGCGGTGCGCCGGCCATGCCCTTGGCCGCGGCAGCCAGGGCAGCGATGTTACCGGCGGCGGTTGTGGACATGCTCTTCCTACGAGTGACGCGGTGTGCCGGATGTGCCGAGCCGACCGACAGCGAGTGTGGGCGCGACTTGGGGAGCGAGCCGGCCATGATGCTCGACGAGTGCCGATGTTGGCTGGTTGGGCGTGCAGCGGTGGGTTCCTGCAGCGGCGAGGGTGTCAGCGTGCGGGCAATTGGGGGTAGAGAGAGCAATGGTCAAAGAAAGTGCGTGCCTTGAGGACAGTCATGCTGGCGACAGGAGTAGCTGTGGCGGCCGGATCGCGCCGTCTTTGTTGGAAGCTGCCAGGAGTCGGCAGAGTGGCAGTCAGACCAAAAAGTTGCACAGCCCCGACAGGCCGGACACTTGGATTGACAGCGGAGAGGGGAAGCGAGATTGGGGAGCGATCGGGATCCGAGCAAGGGAGGCCGCGAGCGAGGCGTGCCGGTGTATGTGGAGGAGAGAGAGAGGAAATGTGTGTGTGTGTATGTGTGGGAAAGAGAGAGAGAGAGAGAGAAGATGTGTGTGTGTAAGTGCGGTGGATGAGTGTGCGGCGAGGTCTCCAAAAATTATGGCCAGCTGGTTGGTATGCGTGGGCGGACCTGGACTGGACCCCACTAGCAACAGTGCCTCTCGATATTGCGTTACACGCTGGCCGGGGGGTTTCGAATGCGGGCGCCTGCACAGCACAGCACGTTCGCGGGCTCAGATGGGCGAGTTTTGGCGGCGACAGAGACAGAGGGCAAGCGGCGCAGAAGGTGAGACTGCGCCAGCTGGACAGGGAGAAATATTTATCACGGCGTCTGGCACGCGGCGGGCCTGGCGAGCAGCACCAGATGGCTCTCCCCAGGTCATCCGGACAGTTCTGTCGCGCAGCAGCGCCTACGCCAGCGCCGGCCCTGATTGGCCGCGCCGCGCGAGTGCGAGGTACCGGCGTCGGAGAGCAGTGGCTGATGCTACGGTAGAGGCTATGGAGGCTATGTATAAATGCGATGCGCGTGAGATGGCCGCCGTGAGACGTGAGATGCCGAAGCACCAGGCTGTCGAGTCCTCGCCCTGGGAGCCCTCGCCCTGGGAGTCGTCGCCTGCCTGCGTCTCTCGCCGTCGCGCCTGTGTGCTGTGTCGAAGCTCGCTTTGTGCCCGCGCCCAAGGAACAACCATCCGTCAACAAGGAACCACGCCCAGCCAGGCTCGCCGCCGATGTCAAACCTGCGTAGGGCCACACGGCCAATCTGCGTCTGCATTGCCGCTTTTGGCCTTGGGGGGGCGTCGCGCCGATCCCATCCCATCCCGGTCGAGACGGGCCCCCAGCGACGAGTGACGATGTCTGGAGAAGCCTCAGCGATCGCTGCTGTGGCCGGCTGCTGAGCGACCGATCTCCAGAGCCGCCGCGGCCCAGAACGGCTGCTCTGTGCTCGCGCGCTCGCCATCGCATTCTGAAATCCCCATCTCCTCCTCTCTCTGCTTCCTTCTGGCGGACGCTTCCTGCTCGATAGCAATACCTTGGCAGCATCGCGATCGGGCCCATGTTGTCTGTGCATATTAACACGGCACCCATCACCCATGGCTCCCCATCCCAATACGCTGCCTTCAAGCCACCTCCTCACCGGGCGCCGTGGGGTCGCCAATGTGCCTGCCTCTGCCACCCACACTGCACAGAACGGACATCCTGGCACCCTCACATCCTGACATGTCCACACCCCATCGTCCCTGACATGTTGACGGCGAAATAAAAAGCCCGCCCTCTCCGTATTCCTCATGCAAGTCATTTCCTCGTCTGGCCACTCGACGCGCTATCCACCCTCCCGAAGCAGCGGCCCGTTCGGCGAGCGGGGCTCGACTGCGACGACGGTTGCGGTCGCGGTTGCGAACATGTCGAATCTCTCGAGTGGTCTCATACCGTCATCTGCCGTATGTACCTGTAGCCTGCCTTGTGGGGACCCTCGCGCTAGAACCATATCGTCCGAATCCTGTGCTCTCGCCATGCACCCCGAAGAGGGGGGGGCACTCTAATTCCATGTCTGTACCTGTTGGACCTGGAGCCCTTCCGTTGACCCAGGGTTGCGGATAAGCTCGGCCGCGAAAGCTTCACAGCAGTAGCCCACAGCTGAGCCTCGAGGCCTTGCCATCCTTCTCCACACGCGCTTGTGCCAGAGCGTACCACTTGTAGAGAACCACTTGCAGAGAACGAGTTCGCCATCGCGCCTGGCGCTGAGATACGCCGTCTATTACGGAGACCGCGGTCCAGATCATGCGCCCACTGTGTTCCTGACACCATGTCTAGTCCTCTAGTCCTCGTGCACTGGCTGATTCGCATTGTTAGAAGGAAAGTAATTCCGGACAGGCTCTAAAAACATGTGTCGCAATTCAAGTTTCACTCCAATCGGGTGACGTCATGATGGGGTTCATAATTCGCGCTTCCCAAACATCCTTCAAACAATATTCCGACCCAAGTAATATCCTGTTAGCTTTTGTCTTGAATTTTGATGAGAAGAGCCGCGTGGACATCAATCATGTAAGCAACAGCCGTAGGTACCGAATAGCTGCAAGCGAACAAAGAGCCTTGGACCTTGTCTTCTCTTTACGAGTAAACGTCCAAGTCCATAGCCATAGCTGGAAGGTCAACTTCCAAGGAAGAGCCAAAGACAGACGAAAAGAGAATGTAGATTATAAAGCAAAGTAATATAGCCTGTTAGAGAACGTCTGAGTTTGAGAAGCGAGATACTAGTCGTTATTGTACGACTAAGTGTTGAGACCCGTATATATACCATCCATCGGAAGAACCAACCAAGATCAAGAACAACTGGAGCAAAAAAGTGAACGAGGCGCCCAAGGGAAAATATAAGCGGCACGCCAGGAATTGAACGGGGTTTCTGCCAACGGCTCCCCTCAAGGAAGGAGTCATTTTAATCAATTATTCAACTTCGCTTCCAAGGTCACCTATTTCAATAAAAAGGCCGCTTCCTGAAGAGGAGCCGCCAATAGGCCTTACCACTAGACAACATTTCCCAAAGTATTATCCCTATACAAATGTGATGGACAAGTTGAAACATGTGCAGTAGGTATGAACTGGAAGGCTGAAAGACGAAGGCGGAGAAACTAAGGAAGGAATGGCGAGCTGCATACATGACATGGCACAAGAAGCAGCCAACGAGGGACGAAAAGCAGGTGGATTAGGAGAGAAACCCTAAGTAAGGCAAGACAAGGGCGAGAAAGGAAACGAGCAAGTAGGATGAAAAGCAAACGACAAACCAGCGAGTAAGTCAAGAACGCAATCTGAACAGGTCTAGCATACTCCTACTAGGACATGTACAAATCAATACTACTTCCCCGCACCCATACCTTCTACACAAACCCAACCACATCCGCGCCTCATTGCGGCACCTCGATATTCTGCTCCCCCTCCACTCTCTGCACAACCCCAAACCTCCGCTTCCCGAGATCGAAAATCGCATAAATAGCCTTCAACCACGTATCCCCCAGGATATCAAACATCAAGTCGCCTCTAGACTGGATGCCCCCGTACTGCATCCCCTCGGCACACTCGGCGAACCCATAGTCCTCCTTCTGGACCTCGAACAGCCTGTCCCCGACCGCGAACGCGAGCGAGGGCAACTTTTCGACGGGCGTGCCGATGGGGAATGTCCAGCCTTGCTGGCTCGGGTCGAATGTGGCGCCGGGGATTGCGCCGTAGAAGGCGGTGCACAAGGCGTCGTCGACGAGCGCAAGCGTGGTGCCCGTGTCTGCGATGGCCGTGTTGCCCTTGCGGGGAATGGCCTGCCCATTGATGGTTGCGGACTCGGATGCGAACTGCCAGAAGCCCGCCGACGAATCGATAGGGACGTAGTACGGCTCCGTCCCACAGCGCTTGATGACGTCTTCGTCGATGTATCCAAATGTGTAGAACGACTCGCCCTTGTCTTCTTCATCGGCGTCTCGCCAGCTGCCCAGATAGCACGTGAAGAGCTCCTTGTCCTTTGGAATATCCGACTGCAAGACCATATTCTCCACGGGCGTAGCGACTTGTTTCGGCTTCACCGTGTTGATTTGGCTGAAGGCGAGGCCGAGGAGCCCATCTCCAGCACCGCTGGTGAATTGTGGCGAGAGCTTGGAGGCCAGTTCCACGGCTTGGTTCTCCACACAGAGGCCGCCGAGAGTCACGTTGTCGGTGCCTACGTCGCCAGATGCAGTGGACCCGTCGCCGTATCGGATTTTCCATGTGCTGCCAGAGACTTTCTTGTAGGTGGAGGATTTCTTGGGGTTGAATATCTGGTGTTTTTGGCCGCCGCCGCCGGCTTTGGTCTTGGTGTCGAGGTTGGTTGACCAGACCTGGATTTTGCTCAGTATGATATCTAGATACTTTCGGGCTAGTCTGGTCGTGGATTTGATGAACAATGAATCGGCAACACCGATTTACCACCTACCCATAAATCGCTACTCCCAGTATCAAAGTGCAAATTCAGTGTTTGCGGCGGGGTACCAATCTGCACTGGGCAAATATACAACGCATCGTTCTGCTGATCGTCTGCCTTGATTTCGCCTTCTTTCCCATTTTCTTCAATTTTTTTCAGCCGCGTCTGCGGCGCCTTGTGCTTGGGTTTCAATAGCTTCTTGAGGCCCTTGGACGCCTTGCCGACTTTTTGGTACGGTCCCTCCGTCGTTGGGGCGAAGTTGTCTGTGGTATCCGTGTTAGCTAGGGCAGAGGTATAGAGGAAGAATGAGAGGGAGAGGGAAATAAGGAAAGGTGAGTGGAGATGCGGTGTGCTGATGAAGGGAGTGAGAGGAGACAAGGAGTACATTTCTCGAGAATAGAGGCATATGATTTTATGCCCGCCTTTTTGAAGTTCGGGTTGGGGATAACATTGATACGGGTGAGCTCGCTCATCGTAGCTCTGGATCTGTCTCGCGGCTCGGAAGGAGGAAATGGTGGAGAAGAAGAAAAGTAAAAGATAGGAAGCGGAGTAGGACTCTGTAGAAGTACGAATTGGAAACGTAGGAGCGTGCGAAGAAGATGGGATAGAGGACCTACGGAATGGAAAGGAGAGATTCTGAGGGAGATGTCATATTACCAGGAGCTCCTTTTTACGCGGGGGAAGGACCAATAGAGAGCTTGGGATGGCAACATCCCTCGACCAGGAAGTCACACGGTAGAATGTCACAAGGTTCAAAAAACGTGGAAATAAATAAGAAATTGCATTCTCGTTGCACAATAAACCTATGGAAAAGGAAGAAACAAGGAAATCAGACCGAATGCACACCCATTACTGTAGACCAGTCCGAAAGCGCCCCCCCGCGCCCTGGCCATAAAGAGAGTGTGAGCTGAAGATGCAACCGCATCTCCAATGTCAAGGAGTGTGTTCCGTTTCCGTCCATAGTGGAGTAAGTGTACCCAAGACCGTGGCGCCCCGAAGACCAAACTAGTAAATGAACACGTAGGAAAGAAATTAAGATCCGACGAACACCATAAAGTATCCACTGAGTTTTCTCGCCTTAGGGTCAGTGGCACGTATGCCTTTACTTTGGCAGTCTGACATTGCCCGTCTATTCTAAGACCTAGACAAATGACGACGTCGGCGAATGAAGAGTTGTGGTGATCACTCACGGCATCTCCTCATCGCTTGCATCGAGGATGTCATACTCCTCATCTGTTAGGAAATCCTCATCGTCACTAGAGAGAGACCTGATCTCAACACTCTCGGCATCTTCGAAGAATTCCTCATCCAAGTGGTCGAAGGCAGGAGCTGCGACTGTGGGCTCTGACTTGGCTTCCTGAAACTCAGACGGGGAACCTGCAGCTTCATGAGTGCTGGACGCAGGAGACTCCTTGTCAAGCTTTGGGAAGATCATACCAGAAGACTGAGTCTGGGCTGCATCAGCTGGTTTCTCCACAGGAACGTTGTCCTTCACCATCTCTATAAAACTATCTCGGTCCTTTAGTCGGTTTTCCAAGAGACGGTCGACAGCTGCCTTGCGAGCCATGATGCGAAAGGTACTCGCCCGGTCTTCCTCATCCTTGTTCTTAGGTCGCTCAAGAGCTTCCTCCTGGATGCATAGGCGTTCCTTGGCTTCGGCCCTGGCCTTTTGCAATAGACGATTCCGAAAAGATTGTGTTTGCGCCACCTGCAACGTCCTCAACTTGACTTGCTGGAAACGCTCATGTGTAGCCATTATGGTGGCGTTTGAAGACGAGCTCGAGACCTCAGCAGTCTTCTCAATAGTAGGCACAGACTCGGAGGCGAGAGCGGGAGCGGGAGAAGAATCAGAGGTTGGCTCAGAAACAGGAACAGTCGGGGTGGTCGGTGGGCTAACAACCTGGATATCGCACCAGAGCCTATGACCAAATGGTGTTCCATCGGCCTTCTTGAGACGCCAGTAAGAGATGGCAGTGCCTTCCCGCTTTGGTGCCTTCATCACGATCCGGAACGAAATCTCTTCTCCGGGTTCAACGGAGCGCCCAACCACGTTGCTCTCGCTAGCGTCTGCGAGTTCAGCCTGACTCAAAGGTTGCGAATTGTCAATGTTGAGCATATTGTCACCACCGACATGTCGTACGCTGCAGCCTGCTGGCCAGGCAACGGGGCCCGGGTTGCGCAGAGTCCAAACTTGGACAAACTGGTATCCGCTGCAGATCTTGGAGCCATCGGGAATAGTGTCACGGATGAAGTGGGCGTCTAAGCCTTCGGATGTCTCGGCCTTGGAACAAGGCCCACACTTCAAGGGTTTATAGGCGACAATTGGCTTGACCTCCGACTTGACCTCCGGTTTGACTTCAAAGAGGGGAGATGACAGGAGTTGTGTGACGGGAATCTTCTCCTGGACCGGCTCCACAAGAAGATCGCGAATTTCAATCTTCTCCTTGGTAGCCTTGGGCTGTGGCTCTTCGGTTGGCTTCATGTCAACAATGGTCTGGACCTGAGTCGCAGCATTCGTGGATGGGGCAACTGGAGTAGTCTCGGTAGAAGTCGACTTCCGGGGCGGGTGGTCACCGAGCGTCGTGACTGGGAGGCCATTCTTATCCTCGCTCATCGTGGTGACGCTGACGCTACGGACAGGCGTCTTGAACTTGATCAATGGATGAGTGCGGTTATGCCTATTGGAAGGAATCGCCTCGCAGTTGGCACAGAAATCGAGATCGTGACATACGGCGCACTTGTAGCGAGTACCTTCAATGTATGACACATTCTCCTTGTCTTTGCAAAGGGGTCCATCGCAGTAGATGCCATAGTGACGAAGATTGCACGGGACCGGCTCGGCGAGAGGCTCGTAGATGGGGACGAAGCGATGGCGAGGGTGAATGTACTTTGCATTCTTGATGCATTCGGAGCAGAAGTCCCAATCAGGGCAATTCAGGCACTTGTGGCGAACACCATAGATGAACTTCTCGCAGCCATCGCAGACGGCAGAGTGGCGCACATTCCTACCAGCATTGCACAGGAAGTCTGCCAACGCAGGAAGAGCGGTATCCGCGGTTGCAGCTTTGAAAGCATGGCCGGGATGATGACCGTGCTTGTTGCCAATATGGCATTCCATGCAAAGGTCGTAATCATCACAGACGGTGCAGGTGACGAACTCCTTCTCGGACATGACTGCACCAATTAGAACTAAGATTATGAATCACTGTGTGATGGGTGGCTTACCTTTGACACAGCAGTTACAGGTTCGGGTGGGTTCATCCTCGACGAACGCAGGCTTCGTAAAGGCTCCAGGTATGTTCTGCTCAACTTCGGGCTTTTCGGGCTTTGATTTAGGGCCGACACGCTCAGTGGTGCTGTTCACCACAGAGCCATCCTTGACAAACCGCTTGACCATCCAGTGACCAGCGCCTGGGCAATGTATGCCAGAATCCACACAGGATGGGCAAAGATCATAGTCTCCATGGTCGCAAATGCTACAGTGGAAGTGCGCATCCTCCATTGGTTGGTTGCAGTTGTTACAGAAGACAACCCAGGAGGACTGTGACGTCGGCTCCTTGGGTCGGAACGCCAGATCCGCGTTCTGCGTGGCGTTGGCGAGGTTGCTGAAGAAGTCTGAACCAGATGTTAATGGATATACTTTGATGTTCGTGCTTTGATATCTTACTCTGTCGTGCAGTGAAGGGGTGGGGCAAAGGAGCCTCACCCTCGACATCGGCTTTCTTCGACATTAGTGGGGACACCGGGCTGACCTGGGCCGTCTCGACCTCGGGCTTCTTGTACGTCGAAAGCGGAGGCGGCGGCATCGGAGAGTGTGCGATAACAGGCGCAACCTGGGCGACAACTTGTGGCGCGAGAGTGTCGGCGCTCATACGGTGGAGCGAGCTGCCCTGATGCTCAAAGACCGGCCCGGACGGCAACGGCCCGAATTCTTGCCCGGGAATGGTGGCCCTCAGACGAAGCTTCAGCTTGGCTTTGGCAGCGCGGAAGAGCGTCTTGTAGACCTGAGGCTTGTCGGAGTCTAGAGTAACGTAGGCGCCGGCGCTGTCGGAGTAGCGCTCGAAGACGACCTCATCTTCGGAACGGAGCTGAAGGAGAGCTCGGAGCTGCGAGACGGGCAAATGAGTCAGTAAACGATCTTGCAGCCGCAGCCGGTGAGCCTGTGGAACGGGAGGCAGGCTGCCGCCTGCTCACCCGGAGGTGACGGGAGAGAGGTACGCACCTTGTCGGGAAGTACCTGGGCGCCGAGGTCGCGCAGAGGGATCTTAAACTTCTTGCTGTGGCCCTGGAACTGGACCTTGACAACGATCAGCGTGTCCAGCGTCACTGGGACGTTGGTAGCCATGGAAGGCGGCAAGTGAGGCTGACGACGTGTCGTGACGTCGTGACAGGAGGGTGGGGTTGGATGCGGCACAGGCTCGAGGACGAGATGCCGGCGACGGATATGAGGTTGCTAAAGAAAGGAGCGTCTCCAAGGCGGCTGACGATGGTTGGAGATGGAGAGGTAGATGAAGGTGGGAGGGAGGTGGACGTCAGGTAAAGCGGAGGAGCAGGCAGCTATGAGCGGCGTTGCGGGGGTCCAAGCGCCGATTTGAGCACAAGCCAGTCAACGTCGGCGAGTTCCACACCTTGCGCAGGCAGCGAGCGTCGTCAGCGGGAAGGGGCAAAGAGAATGCCAAAGAAGTGGATGTGGTGACGAGAGAGCCGTTGAGTTGACGGACCTCTTGGGTTGTAGGGGACTTCGAAACTCGCTTGCACGTGATATGAGTTGACGTCTCACCGATACCAGATAAGTCACACGCTAGGCAAGGAGGGGGCCAGCACCACTCATTTATTACGCAAAAGCACAGTTGTAAATTGCTGTAGCCTTCACCGTTGGCGTAGAAAAGAACCGTGTACTTGCGGTACGCTTGTGGTGCTGGTGAGGTTGGACAGGCTATTGTCGGGCGGCACAGAAGGGCACAAGGCTTTGATTGCATAGGACGGCTGAGGCGGCCTTTTCCTCAACGAGCTCCAGCGCAAAGCCAGAACCTGAAATGCATCTCTCGAGACTAGTTAACCAGATGAGATGCATACCGGAGCTGCTGGACCTAGCTCCAGGCTGCTACAGTTCCGCGGGTTCAATGTTACCTCCAATCACTTAGGAGAGATTACTCATCGATAATTTGGAAGTAAATAGAGCAGCGCTTCGGGCTGAGCACTTTGTGTATCACTGTAGAAGTTGACGAGTTGAGTGATGGATCGCTGCGTTGCTTTGCTTCATGCCTGATCTGATGCCTCGAGGTTGAGCCGTGCAGCCTCGGTTCAATATCACGCTAAGATACGACGCGCTAAGATAGTGACTAAGCCAAGAAGCTCAATGAATTTTTCGACTCCAGGTTTTCCAGCTCGACCAGGAACGAACCCAATTCATCCACCTCACCATGTCGACCTCCGAAGACCTCCTCTCCCAGAGGGCGGCCTATGAAGTAATTAAAAAGGAAAAGCGAACGAAGAAAGAGAAACGAGACCGGTCTTCTCAAGTTACAAAAAAAGTCCCAGAGCACATTGAAGAGGATGTTGTGTCGGACGCAGCGCTTGAGGTCCCCAAGAAAGAGAAGCGCGCGAAGAAGGAGAAGAAGTTAAAGGCCAAGGACCCAGTATCTGAGGATAGCGAGCAGGAAGAAGGAGAAGACGAGCCCACCGGTTCTAAAAAGCGCAAGCGTGAAGCCATCGCCGACGAAATCGAAATCGACGTCAACCTCCCCGAGCCCGCGTCCAAGAAAGCCGCCCGCAAGGCCAAAAAGGCTAAATCTGCGCCCGCTACCACCAACAGCACAGATGGCACCGCAGCACTCTCAATCTCAATCTCAGAAAAGGCAACAGACGCAGCGGGGAAGCGCTCCGAGTTTGGCGTCTGGATCGGCAACCTCCCGTGGTCCGCAACCCGAGACTTGCTCATTACCTTCCTAACATCTAATTCCGACATCACGACCGGCGAGATAACCCGGGTGCATCTGCCGCCGCCCACAAAACCGCCGAATCCTAGCTGGACCTTCAAGCCGCTGAACAAGGGCTTCGCATACGTTGATTTCTCGACCCAGCTGGCCATGTACTCTGCCATTGCACTTACAGAAACGAAGATGGACGGGCGTGCGCTGCTTATCAAGAACGCAAAGAGCTTCGAGGGACGGCCTGAGAAAGCGAAGGCAGAGGAAGTTGGCCCAGATGGGAAGGTCAAGGCCGGACATCCGCCGAGCAAACGTGTATTTGTGGGGAACCTAGCGTTCGACGTGACGAAGGAGGACCTGCAGGCACATTACGGACAGTGCGGAAGCATTTTAGACATACATATGGCCACATTCGAGGACTCGGGGAAATGCAAGGGATACGCGTGGATTACGTTTGAGGATATCGAGACCGCGACCTGGGCTGTAAAGGGCTACATCTTCAAGGAAGAAAAGGACAAGAAAGAGAAGAAGAAGAGCGAAGACTCGGACAGCGAACAACCGGACGCCAAGAAGAAGGAGAAAAAGAAGAGGAAGTGGTTGGTCAACAAGCTCATGGGGCGGGACCTGCGCTGTGAGTTCGCCGAGGACTCCACCGTGCGATACAACAAGAGATACGGCAAGGAGAAGAAGGACCCTGCGGAGTTGCCCGGGGTACATCCTGACCGTATTCGCCAATTCGACAGCGACGGACCGAGCGAGCGCCCACCGCGTGTGAATAGACCTTTCAAGCCCCGTCCTAAGGTCGACCCGCGTACAATTCCTTCTGGGAAGGCGCACACGAGCGCCCCGCGCGCTTCACAGGCTATTGTAGATGCCACAGGGAAGAAGACGACATTCGATTGAGAACTTGGAATTGAACTTCTCTAAAAGGTTTTGGGAGGAAGTGCCACAGTTGTTTGATACCCATAGCAGCTAATGAACCAATGTTATGTGTCGCGTGTTGAATCTCCTTCAACCATCACCCTTTTCGGCCCAACATCCAACTCCACGTAGACGTTTGAGTTTGTATCCGCATGTATTTCATCTTGGTACCAGAAGAGGGAGCATCGCCCTTGCTTCGAGTTGAAAGATGATTTCATTTTTCTCCATCTCCCTCTAGTCCTGCCCATGTTAGAATACCAACCCGTTTCTAACCACCATCTACCCAAACCTCTTCACCAACGCCTTCGGCCTATTCCCCACCACCCTCTCAATCTCCTCAAGCACCTCCTCACTCAATCTCTTCTGCACTTCCACCGCCCTGACCGTCTGCCAAATCTGCTCGGGCCTACTAGCCCCCGTAATCGCACTACTCACATCCGGATTCTTGATGACCCAGGCCATACTCAGCGTGGCGACATCGGTGCCCAGGCGGCCCGCAATGCCAATCAGGCCGCGCACAACATCCTGCTGCTCCTTCCACGCGGCGCTCCCAACGCCCTTGACCAGACTCTGGATATACGGATCGTCGGAGCTCCGGAAGCGCGAGTCGTCGGGGACCCCGTCGACGTACTTGCCCGTCAGGAGTCCGCCCGCGAGCGGCGAAAACACGGTCAATCCCAACCCCCGCCTCGCATACAAGCCTGCATATCGAAACTCCTGCTCCACCAAGTCCCTCCGGAGCAGCGAGTACCCCGGCTGCTCGACAATAGGGCCAATGAGTCCCAGTCTGTCCGCGACGGCCCAGGCTTCTTCGATCTCGGACGCCATCCACTCCGAGGTGCCCCAGTAGAGCGCCTGCCCAGTGTTGATGAGGTGGTTGAAGGCGCGCACGGTTTCTTCAATGGGCGTGTGGCGGTCGGGCCGGTGCGCATACAAGATGTCGACGTAGGTTAGCTGGAGGCGGGCGAGGGAGGCTGCGGTGCCTTCGAGGATGTGCTTGCGGGAGAGGCCCGTGTTGTTGATCTTGGAGCGCGGGGTGCCGGCGTGGAGGGAGTTGTGTTTGCCGTGGTAGATCTGGTGGTAGGGTGAGCGGCCGCGATAGATGGAATACATCGGGTGCTTCGTACCTTTGTGGTGACAACAATGTCGTTCCTCTTCCACCCGAAATGCTTGATCGCCCGCCCCATGACGCTCTCGCTCTCCCCATCCGCATATCCCTCCGCACAGTCGAAGAAGTTGATCCCGACATCATACGCAGCCTTTAGACACGCGAACGTCTGGTCTGCGGCCCCCCATGACATTAGCATCCGTGTCGATTCATGCCAGTCTCTCGCAACCCCACTAGTTCAAAGTGGAATATGGAGAGAGGGGGAACCAACATACCATCTCCAACATGCCCACCATACGTCAACCACCCCCCGATAGAAATCGCTGATACCTGCAAGCCGCTCTTCCCCACAAATCTGTATTCCATTTCCGGGAGGTCGGAAGGCGGGGTAGCCATTTTTCTTTTTTTTGGGCTCGAAATACAACTGCACACTACCACTTAAGTCGAGTGTATATAGTCAAACCGAGAGGATAACAAGTCAGAGAAGAGAGAGAGAGACAGAGAGGGAGAGGGACCAGGGGAGGAAGATTTGTGGTGGGAAGGTTTTTATTCTCGGAAGTTAAATCTCGGAATGAGAAGTAAGTACACGATGGACGTCGTCCCGAGGTCGGAATGGTGGCTGCTTCAGTACTAGATGGATGACGGAATTGCACGTTGCAAGCACGTTTCCTTTGCCAGAAGGTATACAATTTTAGATGGCTATTGCGGATAGTGGAAGTTCTGTGGGTGCCAGATTGTCCGATTTGGAGTTTGAGATTGGCGGGGTCTTTCCGTAGTGCTGCATGGGTTCCTAGCGGGAGAGCGAGAGGGATTGCGTTCGCCCCACTACGGTGGAGATGTCGTGATGGGTTAACTAGGTTAGGAAGTTCGTTAGGAAGTTCGTTAGGTATTTAGATGTCTCATGCCTGAGGAAGATACCTAGGAGGGGAGGGACACATCATGCAAGTGGGAACATTACCTTTGAAATCGAGGGGAACTTGTTAGGTTCCGAGGCAGTCAATGAAATTTTGACCGCACGATCAAGTTACATGAGCAATAATATTGAGTGTTGGGGCGTGGGAAGAGTTTCGTCTCCCTCTATGACAACTTTGTGCAAGGCTTTATTATGAGGAAATAAAATCATAATCTTTTCTCAGTGCGTCTTCGTCCTCGATGTTCATCACCAAATCCAAGGAATCATTCTACTCTTCCCCATCATTTTTTCCGGCCCAAAACGCAGTATATACCAATCCCAAGTCCCTGCCGCCGTAACGCCTAAATTTACTGCCACGAATACGGTTGCACATGCCAGCGTCCAGTTCACAGGTTTGTAGGCCGGCGCTGCTAGAAACGAGAGAAGCAGGTAGATGATGACCTCACAAGTATAATGGGGGCAAATTAGATTTGGAAACACTGGGTGGTCAGGCATCTGATAGGAGGCATGTTCGGTGCGAAGACGGTGCAGGTATGCGTGGTACGTGTGCTGCAGCCCATGGAAGGCGAGGATGGTGGCAGGCAGCGCATCCAACCTCCACGAAAAGGTTGTGCGTACACATTGTGGAACCCTGCCCCAGGAATAATCAGGTTTCTCGATCCAGATGGCTACGTTGATGGTCAAGTAGAAAAGGAGCCCGAGGAGGTAGTGTCCAATCCACATCCTGCTGCTGCTCTTGGATGTGTAGAAGTAGGACTCTAGGAGACGACGGCCGCCCTGGATGTGCATCAGAAGCCATGCAGTCCATGCCGGACGAGTAGCGAGGGCGACATTCGATTGCTGCCAGCCCCAGAAGAGCGAGCACGCTACGGACACGACGTAGAAGTGGGCGAAGTAGCCGTGGGGCACTTGGAAGCTGGCTAGGCAGTCGAGGAGCTGGTCGAGGGACGTGGACGCCTCGGTGGAGCCAGGTGCGGCAGACGTGTGCGACTTGGTGGAGCCAGGTGCCTCAGATGAGGGCGGCGTTGCACGGGAGCCATAGGCCAGAAAGCGGGCGCGCAGAGCTGGTACGGCCTGTATGACGAGGATCTAGTAAGCAGCGCAGGTTAGTGAGGTGGTACAGGCGGAGAGACGGTGTGCGAGATACAAGAGCGGAGGCACCGAGATAGAAGACACGCAGCAGGACGGCGGGCGAGGGCAGCTGGGCGACAATGTCCATGGGCGCGACGTGTGGCAGGCGTGTGGCAGGCGTGTGCCGGTGGGTGGTGTTGTCGTCGCGAAGGGTTCGAGATGGGAGCCTCAGGCCGCAGGTGGCGGAAAGAAGGTTCATTTACCCGCCGATCGCAACCTTGCAAGCCGGGAGGGTGCTCAGGTGTAGCACCGGCGCGGCACGTGAACTAGCTGCCCAGGCGCCCATCTGCCCATCACCTGGGCGGACGCAGCGTGCGCGGGCGAGGTGGCAGTGGTGGCAGTGGTGGTGGTGGTGGTGGTGAAGGCTGCCTGTGGCCCAGCAGCCCTCCAGCATCAGGAATGCGCTCCAGCGACGGCTGCTGCTGGCCAGTCCACGCCCCGTCTCTCGCCCCTTTTCCTCCCCCCGCTGCTCGCGCGTCGCAGTAAATAAACGGCGCCGCCATGGCACGATGGCTCGCGCTGGACGGACAGGGTTGTCGCACTGTGAGTCGGAGCCAGACGTTGATCCCTGTGGTATTTGTGCCCAGCGCCGCTGTGATTTGCCTGCCTGCACCCTCGCTGCACGCCTCCTCGCAGGCTGCTTCCGTATCTTTCGACACTCCACACGTCCACCCTCACCGTCCACCACGCCCGTCGCTCGCCCGCCCCCATCACGTCCATCGCGCTGCTCGCCGCCATCCTCGCCGCCTCGACTGCCACACAAAGCGACCCGAGCCAGCAACGCCAGGCCGCCGCGCCTGCGACTGCCGCCCTCACCACACCGTCCCTTACTCGAAGCCGACATGAGGCAGGAGCTCTCAGGTCCTGTCCCGATCCTGCGTGATGACCAGTAATGGTGATTCTGTCCTGAATCCATCGTCCGTCTCGGTCGCCGCTCTCGGCGACTCGCAGCGCAGAGCCCATCCTCGCTCGCCGCCGCTGCCACGAGCCTCGTCGGCCAAGGCAGCCCCGTCCTCGTCGTCCAGGGACAAGCACCCCGCCGCCCGTCGCGTGCACAATGGCGACACCAGCTCCGAGGATGGCGAGAACGAGTCCGAGGCCGAGACCATCATGCTCTCGCCCGCGAAGAAGGCCATCAAGACGGAACGCGACGACGACGGCGACAACAACAATAACAACAACAAAACGAACAACAACAACGCTACTGCCATCAAAGAGGACGTACACGCGCGCTCGCCGTCCACAAATGGTCGCAAACGCCTGAGTCTGGATGACAAGACCACAACAAATGGGGTCAAGCACGGCTCAGAGCATGACGCAAAGAGCCCTGTTCCCACGTCGCCCAGCAGTCGCACAGCCTCGCGGCACACCAAGGAGACGAGCCCCGTCGATTCTGCAAAGTCCCCTGTGCAGTCCACCACGTCGCCGTCTCAGCCTACCACGCGTGGCCGAAGCTCGTCGACGGTCGAATCGCGTAAACGCAAGCTACGCGATGAGTCGAACCCGAAGTCGCTGGAACCACCTCGACAAAAGGCCAAAACAGAGGGTCTAAAGGATCGCATCCAGCCGGCATCTCCGCCCACTCCAGGTCTGGGCAAACCAGGCCGGCCACACAAGCGCTCGCAATCCACCCAATCCATGGTTTCTGGCATTGCTGGCCGTAAGCGCAGAGAAATCACGGCCCTCGCGCTACCGGCTGAGCGGTGGTCCGACTCGAGTTCGGAGAACTCATCATCACCGCACAACACTCAAACGTCGAGTCTGGTCCCTCACACGAGAATGAAGAGGTCGTCCCACCGAGCTCTGGAGTCTCCTGCACGCACCAATGCCCACAAGCGGAATGTGGACAAGTTTGGCGCCACCCGCCTAGCACGAGAGAGCGAGAAGGGAAACATCTCAGAGGTCAAGGCAGCCTACCAAGCAGCGCCGGAAGAACTCGACCAGGAAGATTTTGCGGGCATTACACCACTCCAGAAGGCTTCCTTGCATGGTTGGACTGATGTTGTTGAGTTTCTGATAGACAAAGGATGCCGGACCGACCGCAAATCCAACGACCAAGACACGCCGCTCATCGACGCAGTTGAAAATGGCCATATTAACGTAGTCAAGCTACTACTCCACAAAGGCAAAGTGAATCCACACCACCAGAACAAAAAGGGCCAGCGAGCCATCGACGTCGTCGACCCCGATGATGAAGATGCAGACGAACTCGAAATGGAACTAAGAGCAGCCATGAGACGAGAAACCAAGACCTCTACTACCGATGATAGCATTCAGCCAGGATCTCACCCACAGAAATCGGCATCAAGACTTCTCTATAACGAATACAACATGGAAACCCTGATTGAAAAAGCTGGAGATGGAGACATATTGGCCGTTGGCGAGCTCATCAACAGCAACATCAAACCGAATATTGCATGTGGCGTGGCAGCATCGCGGGGCGGCCACTACGACATACTCAGTATTCTACTTGCCAGCGGTCTCAAATGTGACCCCGACCCTTCGAAACATAGCGAAACGCCCATGCTGGTGGCGATTGGAAGGGGTCATCTCAAAATCGTGACCCTATTACTCGAGCAAGACACTTTCAATCCGACAAGGCGGAATCGGGAAGGGAAGACATACTACGAAATATCAGAGGATCGACGGGGGCCAAAATGGACTGAGGAGAGAGACGTTCTCAAAGCCGCTTATGACAATTACCGGTTAAACCACAAGAGCCCGAGGAGAAACAAGAAAGAGGCACCAAATCCCACCGGTCTTCGCATGAAGAGGAAATCATCCCCGAAACGCGAGCGCTCTTCGTCTCCACGCCACGACACTAAACGTCCACACCTTTCCAAGCCGACAGCCATGTCGCAGGTTCCTCAAAAATCGAGGAGACTAATGTCCGGAAAAGAGATGGCAAATCGTGGAGACAAAAGGCGGCGAAGGGTAGTAAGCGATGAGTCGTCTTCTGAGGAGAGCGAGGAGGAGGTACGGCGGCCAACGAAAAAGCCAGTGTCGAAGCCTCGCTCTTTCAGCGAGGGAGAGGAACAAAAGCCCGGTAAGAAGTCTGTTAAAGCCAATTTGGAGGACCATGACGTGCCCAAACGATCAGCGCGCGCCCAGTCCAACGATAGTGATGACGACCATCGGCAGAAATTACCCTCGAAAATTCGCACGAAGTCTGAGAAAGTTGCCAACGCCAAACCCACGCCTGACACCGAATCCCCTGACGAAAGAAAGCCCATGAGGAAAATGATCAGATCTCGCCCAATGGAGGAGAAAATAAGAAGGCGACGGCCGTCTGATGATTCGATTGATGACGTAAAAGTGAAGAAGACACCTACCCCGTCAGCGAAATCTACTCCAGCGCCGCCCGAGAAAGCCTCCACACCCGAGTCCGTTCGCGAACGTCGTGAAGAGGTAGAGAAGCAAGCAGCGGAAGCGAAGAAGAAGGCAGTGGAGGCAGAAACTCGGAAGCGGGAAGAAGAGGAGGCCGCCCGCAAAGCTGCTGAGGAGGAGGAAACGAGAAAGAAGACGGAAGCCGAGGCCAAGGCCAAACGTGAAGCAGAAGAGGCAGAAGTCGAAGCTGCGCACAAACGGGAAGAAGCCGAAGCAGCACGCAAGCGTGCTGAAGAAGAAGCTCAACGACTAGTCGAGGAAGAAGAGAGACTCCAGCAAGAATTGGTCGCCCGTCAGGGACGCATCGCAAGGCTTCCACGAGCATTGCGGCGGGCTTGCGAACTGGGGAACGACCGCCCACTACACTTCTCGGGCGAAGAGCTGGGCATTTCAGCCGTCTTTCTTCCCCTATTCTGCGTGACCTCGAATGATCTTCGACTCAACGGAAAAGAATGCTCCCCTAAATTCTACATCATGTCCTTTCAAGCCGTTGGTATTCTCGGCCTCCCTGAACTGGACCTCGCGCGTCTCAATGCACCATATTGTGAATGGGAACGCAATCCGGTAACTCGTAAACAGCGCGAACTTCTCCTTCGCCAGTATGACGTTGCGCTCCTCGCTCAGGACTTTTGTTTCCCGATGGAAGGAACGCCTGATTTTGACTACGCCAAGATTCAGGAAAGCATCAAGGAGGCGCGGCAGCAATTTCTAGACATGGAGGGTCTGTACTGGATCGAGGCCTCGGTGCTGTATCCCGAGGTAGAGAAAGTAGAGAGCTTGAGGCCTCTGATCGAAGAAATCCGCGATGTTGGAAAGAGGAGGCAAATTCATCTTGCAGACCCTGAGATTGAAACCATAAATCAGAAGACGCATAAACCGAGAAAGAGCTTCATGGATGTTATGCTGGGACAGAAAAATGGGCTTGTCAATGGGATTGCTGGAAGTATCAATATTAATGGTGGGGGTTGAGAGGAAGAGCGACACTACGAACAACCGAAAAAAAAAGCAACGGCTCTTCTTCCAATACACGTCCGGACTACCTCTAGTGTACCTTCCGGTCTGACCATGGAGCACCGCCTGATCTTCTGGGGATGGATGGACGGATGGATGAATGTGGACGAGCACATGGTTGTTATGATGAAGATGATTGTGAGATTATAAGGATGTGCGCTCGCCGCTGTGGATGGACACGATCTTTCCATGTTCTCTTTGTACCTTTTGGGGTTGGAATGGGATTGGTCGGAAGAAGGAATGAGGTCCAATAGTGTGATATCAAAATATCAGCCGTGATGAAGATCTTCCTATACAATCTCGGTGCACACGTCTGAGTGAAATTGTTGAACCTGGATGTCTCTATCGGTGATTCTACTGACCGCCTTCCCCGTCTGAACTATACATTATTCTGCCACCCCGCAAACACTACCCCGCCAACCGAAGCTCACCTCACGCTCCAACACCAACGCTAACAACAACATCTTCTCCTAACACCCACACGCCCTCCCCCTTGGCCCTACAACCATGCCGCCCAAGAACAAAAACAAGGCAAAGCCCACCGAAGACGCCGGCGCCGGGAAATCAAAAGGCGGCAGCAGCAGCAGCAAACTGAAACCCGCAACCGCCATCAACGTGCGCCACATCCTCTGCGAGAAACACGGCAAGAAAGAAGAAGCGCTGCAGAAGCTGCGCGACGGCGCGAAATTCGACGACGTGGCGCGCGAGATGAGCGAGGACAAGGCGCGCCAGGGTATATATACAACCCCCCCTCCCCAATCCCCCTTTTGTGGGAACCCGAGGCCAAGGCTGTGGGTGCTGTTCCGGGCATGAGAGGGCTAACGGGTGCATGTGCGTACGTGTAGGGGGCGCTCTCGGCTGGAAGGTGCGCGGCGCGCTGATTGCCGACTTCGAAAAGGTGGCGTATGAGCTGGAGCCGAGTACGACGGGGAATCCAAAGATTGGGGAGTGTAGGACCGGGGAGGGGTATCATATCATCATGGTTGAGGGCCGGCGGTGAGGAGTACATGGGTGGATGGATGGATGGGCTGGATGGGCTGGATGGGGGAGCATATACCATAGCATGCGGATACGATCACGAGGATACGACTGGGTCGTGTGGTGTTTAGGGATATTTTTTAAGGGCAGATTAGGCTATTTCCAATCTTCAGATAAGAGAGATTGAATGGACTGACGGCCATGGACTGGTCATCATCCTCTAAAACCGTCTACCGAATTCGTACGTCAGGGACCATGAATTCTCCTCGAAACCTTCTATCGTATTGTACACAGCTACTCACAACTCTTCGTCAAGATTTTTCAGTTCAATATACAACGGAGCTACTTTTGTTCACAGGTAAAGAAACTCTAAACGAACCGTCTCTACTAGCACTTCACCATCCCTATCTCCCACCTACCCCTTATAAAACTCCGCTGCCTCCTCCTCCGTAACTTCACTCGCAAAGCTCCTCTTCCGATCCACAAGCCCATACTTGCTCCCCCTAATCCTCCACCACATCTCGCGTCGATCCCCCTTCAACTTCCCTTCCAAAATCTCGCTCTTCAGCGCCCTCACGAACGAGTTATATATCTCCGGCTCCTCCAACTCCGTAATTTCATCGCGCATAACGCGGAGCGCCTCCAGCGCCCTGCCATATCCAGACTCCCCGACCGAAGATGAGATATACGTACGGATGGAGTTGCCCATCTCGTCGGCGGCGGCTTGGATAGCGTCGAGGTCGTCGGTTGATGCGAGCGCCTGTTTGAAGGATGGGATGAGGTTGCCCGAGTCGATTTTCACGCGCTTGGGGTTGCCGAGCAGCTCATCGACGTCGAGACCTGAAAGCGGCTTCTCGCGGTCCTTGAGCGAGCGCTTTCCGCGGCCCTTTTGCTTAGGCGGGACTTTCTTGACATCGGCAGCGGCTTTTAGGGCGTCGAGTTCGCGCTCAGTGGACTTGAGGAGTTCAGCGGGCGGTGCGGAGTACTTGGTCAGGATCTGCGGTGGGTCCGGGAGAGTGGTATAGATATTGTTTGTGGCGCGCCAGCGGATGACGTGGTTTATGCGATGCAGCAGTGGTGAGTATGTGTCTTCGGGCTTCATGTACTCCTCGCCGTCTTCGCCCAAGGTGGATAGGTCCATGGCGTCAACGTAGTCGCTCATTGCGGCCATCAGATTATCGTTTGGTAAATCTTTGTGTTCCGTGATGACTTTCCCGGTGATGGTGAGTTTTTTGTCCAGGGGCGGGAACTTGTAGCGACGCATGTCTTCTTCAAAGGGGAGCTCAACTTCGATCAGATTCTCGACCTCCCCTTCAAGACGCGGGACGAGGAGAACGACGACAGGTGCTTTGTTGTCTTTTGCAACTAGACGAGCGATGGCGTAGCAATCGGCTTCGAATAGTGCGTGCGTTAGGGCAGAGAGGGCGAGTTGGGCTTTGTCATTGCCTTTCTGAGCAACGACATGATTTGCACGGGACATGGCAAGGTAGCGGTCGAACTAACCCAAGATGTCAGTCCCATCAGAGTCCGCATGTACTTGAGATGCAACGTACCTTGTCTGCTCTTATAAAACCAATGAGCTCGAAAGCTGCCGTTGTTTCAAGTTTAACAACATTGAACTCAGACTCACTAATATGAACAGCAGTTCGTCCATACTCGTAGCCCTTTTCTAGATCCTCCATCTCCACGTTCATCTTCACACCAGGTTCGTCGGGTTTGTCAACTTGGTAGACGCGTTGATTCCTTACAGCTGATAACTGCCCGTCTGCCGGTGGACCCTCTCCAGCTACTGTTGCAGACGATTCAGCGCTTGCGCCAGGCGCACTTCCAAGGTCTGTTCGCACAGCAAATGCACTTGCCGTTGGGGGCTTAGCTATCATGGTGCAAGGATATCGCTCGACATCAATAGTCATAGTCGCATCGTATATGGTTGGGGCACCTAAAGTGAGCTCGCCCCTGTAGCTAGGAACAGGCCGCGTTTCCTTCAAGCGGGGGATGTCCATTTGGGATATCGCCTCGGCGAGGGTTCCGAAGATGCCATCACAGTTGTCGATAAATTCTTTCAATACGGTCTCGTTTTCCTCCTAATGTCGTTTAGTAAGTGTTAGTTGGGGAATGAAAGCACACTACCTTATGAGGATCCTTGTCTTCCTCTTTGAAGCCACTCTCAGGATCATCAAAGTCCACTCCCCTATATATGTTAACATAACTCAGTACGTGTTTGCGGGATGACTAACAGAAGAACAAGTTCAAATTTGTCTGCCTTGAGCTTGGCAGCGATTTGATCAAGATCCGTGGAATCCATATAACCTTGTCCATCTGTGACAATGATGATCCGCCGGTCGAACTTAAGAGGATTGCCATTTTTGCCACATGTTCCTTTGTTGATCATCTCAATCGCAATAGCCAATGCAGACAATACTAGCCAAAATTTAGAGGAGTTGTATACATTAAGAGAACAACTTACAATCACCCTCGTCGGTAGAGCTTGGTTTTAGATGTTCTTGAAGATGGCGAATGTCGGGTAATAGAAATCTGAAAAGTATG
Organism: Melanomma pulvis-pyrius CBS 109.77; assembly: GCA_010093585.1. Taxonomy (NCBI): domain Eukaryota; kingdom Fungi; phylum Ascomycota; class Dothideomycetes; order Pleosporales; family Melanommataceae; genus Melanomma; species Melanomma pulvis-pyrius. The sequence goes on along the minus strand of MU001791.1, from coordinate 92,118 downwards.
AGGTGGCGAACAGACAACCGGATGTGGTCGCATGTCGACTTACTGTTTGAGATTAGAAAACACTCTTGTATTTGAGTAGCCTTCTGCGTCATCGTCGACGATACCGTCGAGATCGGTTTCTAAACGCGTCAATTACGCTTCTTGGCGCGCGGAGCAGTCTGCATTCTCGCTCACCATCCGTACGAGCCCCAACCACGCCCATCAACGCAGTCTTGCGACCAGTCGCAACCTATGCCTAATTCAGCAATTGAAATGTAGAACACGGAAAAAAGCATACCGTCGTCGTGATCTTGTCCCAAACATACTCCATCGCCCAATCTAGATTCGTCTTACTCCTCCCATTTTGCTTCTGGCCCATCGACCGGCCGAGATCCAGAACGTACACTGTAGCTTCTTTCGACGCCATTGTTGAGATGGAAAAGAATGTGAGGAGAAGGAAAGAGGATGCAGGTTGTTGATGGAAGACAGGCGATGGTGATGCCTTGTGCTAGGCAAACGCCGCACGGACGCCCGCCAAACACGGAATCACATGATGACGTCCGAATTGGGTAGGATATATGTATGCAACAACATGCCTCACCCTTGCTAGGATAGCTTTGCGCTCATTTCATCCTCTGAGAACTATTCTTTTCTTAAGCTCTACCGATTTCGAAGCTATTCGCTGGCTTGGACATCATCATTTGTAGAAGCATCGATCAAGATGATGGACCTCGGTGCGTACATATCTTTTTTGACGCCTCGCGGGGCAAGGAATAAATTCGAGGAACAAAGTAGGAGTATGGACTTGTTCGTATATGGGGCGATCATGTCCACCAGAAGCGGCTATGCTCTCACTGGAGGATGTATATTCCAGCACGCGCGATATGTCATAGTAGAGACGAACAAGACTACCTCCATTGTTGTACTCTAGATGGCCCACAAACTCCACAGTTTGTGATACAATTCACAGTCTAAAATCAGAATTTCTGGCAACTTATGCAAAACTTCATCTGAGCACACTTTCTACAGTCGTCACTCCATATGCATACGTATTAATCTTAGGGCCGATACTAAAGTAACGTCGGATGGAAGGGAAACTCTAAATTTCACATTCACATCTCTTCGCACTTTTGGTCGCAGATCTCACTCATTTTGCGTTCACAGACGACATTCTAAAAGACAACGCTACTTTGGTCTTTGAAACTATTTCCCGTTTAGGTCCAACATCGGCTGTGCTGACATGAGCCTACTTAGCTCAAGCTCGGTCATTTCTTAAGAGCGAGAAGTCCGCTCGGTCTTTGGCTCTCCCATTCCTCTTCCCTCAAAATGCACATTTCCATTTTCGTTCCGAGTCTAATAGAAGCAAAATAATACAGTCTAAAAAAAATTAGAAATCGTCTTCACCGTACGAATCATCCTAATGGAAGCTCAACGGCCTTCCCTCCAACTCGCCAATACCGATGGCACCGGCCCAGTAAAACGCCGCCGCGCCGCCCTATCATGTGTCGAGTGCCGACGTCGAAAAGTAAAATGCGATCGCGAAAGACCATGCGGGCCATGCACCCGATCGAAATCTCCAACCTGTACCTTCAGGCCACCTCCAAAGCCGAACCCACAAGTTATTGGCCGACCGGTCAACTCACCTATCTCCGGATCAACAAGCCAAAGCCAGGATGGCTCAACTTTGGTGTCTCCTCCCCAGGCAACTGCTACTAATCAGACGCACGATTTCGACTCGATGCTCAATCGATATATCGCCCCTGGCATCTTCGGTGTTCACGGGAAAGGCACACTGGGTCCTTTGCCAAGATCGCAAGATGAGGCTAGCAACCCGACTCCTGCTACTACCATTAGGTCATTGGTGGATAGGGTACGGGACCTGGAGGGAAGACTCACTGCTCTTTCGGAAGGAAGCTCGTCTGGAGACTCATCTGGAAGCATCAATATGCCAATTCGGGACGCTCCTTGTGCTCCTGCGGGTCAGTTCGTCAAGTCTAAATTCTATGGAGAAAGTCACTGGGTGAACTGTATCGAGCCTGTACGTACTTCTCTTACGATTTTCTATATTTAATTAGTTATTCCCCGTCGTCTTCCCTTCCGAGGAGATACTTTATAGATCTAGCGAAAATGTACTCCTGGCAGAACCGAGACGGATTAGCAGAGCTGAGTTCGTCCTTCTGTCCCGTGCTAGATTTTCTTAGACGTTCTGTGGCCATATTGCAACCCCAAAGAGGTCCCTTAGAGGTGGCAACATATAAACACAATCAATGTTCTCCCGGCTAACAATCATTTCCATAGTATGAAGCCCTAGGTCACATCGATGAAACTATAACCATCAACCCCTCTACCAACAGGACCGAGTTCACCAAATCAACAAAACTCTACGCCGCAATGCTCGAATGCAAAAGAATGGCGCGCTCCATAAAATCTGCCCGCGTCTCGCATCCCACACTCTCCCCCGAAATCCAGGCCTCCATTCCCCCCAAAGACGTCTGTGACCAACTCGTCAAATGCTACCTCCGGACCTTCGAAGGCGTTTTCAGAGTCCTGCACATCCCAACGTTCATGTCAGAGTACGAGCACTACTGGACCAATACGGCCGCAGCAAAGCCATCAGTTCTGACCAAAATATTGTTAGTATGCGCGATAGGCGTCCCATTCTACACCAGCACCAACTCGACCCAACCCCGGCTCCACTCCCAATGCACACTCTGGATACACGCAGCAGAATCCTGGCTCAGCGCGCCCCACGAGAAATCCCGCCTCAACATGGCCGGCCTTCAAATCCACATCCTTCTACTCCTCGCGCGGCAAATCTGCAGCGTCGACGGGGACCTGATGTGGATTCCCGCGGGCGCACTCCTCCGCAGCGCCATGCATCTCGGCCTGCACCGCGACCCCGCAAACTTCCCCAAGATATCCGTTTTCCACGGCGAGATGCGGAGGAGGCTGTGGGCGACGGTGCTGGAGATCACGGCGCAGAGTAGTCTGGACATGGGCATGCCGCCGCTCATCTCGCTGCAGGACTTTGACACGCGACCCCCCCTGAATGTAAACGACGAAGATATTGGCGAGAAGATGGGCGGCGGCGCCGAGATGAAGGCCCTGGAAGAGAGGCCAGCGGAAGAATTCACCCAGACGTCGATCCAGATCGCGATGAACCAAACGCTGTCTACAAGGCTGGAGATTATACGCCTGATCAACAATCTGAGGTCTGAGATGTCATACGACGATGTCCTAAGTCTTGGGACACAACTATTGGCGTCCTGCCGCACGAATGGACATCGCTTCCAGCCCCATCTCACTCCGCCGTCCACATCTCCCTCCCTCCCCACAACCACGCCCTTCCAGCTCAAGCTCCTCGACGTCCTCGTCCGCCGCTTCATCCTCTGTCTCCACCGCCCCTTCTTCGCCAAAGCCACAACCAACCCAAAATATTACTACTCGCGCAAAATCTGCCTCGACACCTCAATCTCCATCCTCAACCCCGCGAGCCCCAGTCCCAATCCCAGCGACACCCCCCTCGGAAGCAACGAATCAGAACCCGAAGACGACTGGCAAAGACTAATGACGCACGGAGTCGGGTTCGTCAAGTCGTTCTTCCTGTACAGCATAAGCACCGTGTACCTGGAGCTCGCGGCGCGGATCGAGGAGGCGCAGGAGGAACCCCCCATGCCAGTCCCAGCCAGCCATGCCTCCTCTCCCAGCGCCGCACTCCCAGCCCGCCCGACGATACCATCGCCGCCGCCGCCGCTCCTCCCCCCCGACTTCCAAGCCCTCAGATCCCTCCTCGTCGCCGCAAAACACACGGCCGAGTCGCGCGTGCGGCGCGGCGAGACAAACGCCAAGGGCGTGCTCTTCCTCGCCTGCGCCCTCGCGCGCATCGACGCGCTGGCCGCGCGCTCCGACGCCGAAGCCGCGGTCCTCGAAGCCGCGGAGAACGGCGTCGCCGAGTGCGCAAGCATCATGCGCTTTGCGAACGCGGATGCGGATCTTGGACTCGCTGTCGATGGAGATGGGAGGTTCGTTGGGAGGCTGGGATTGGGGCCTGGAGGAGATTTTGGGAGAGGAGAGGGCGCTGATAGGGTATTTGGAGTGGCAAGTGGTGGGGATGGAGATGGAGGGGGGTTGGATGGAGGGGGCCGGGGGGGGATAGATGCGGGATGGATGGATATGGATATGGATATGGACTGGGATACACTAATGCAGGATGAGAATCTTGGGTTTGGTGGGCTGGGGTTCGAGGGGAGTCCTGAGAGTTGGTTTGTTGGGGGGTGGGACGGGGTGGGAGGGTGATGTGGCGCAAGTGTAGTATGATGATGTCGTTGGTATCGTTGTAGTATTATTTTGTAAGATTATCGTCGCGCAAAACTATGCGAAGAGCGAACCGGTGAAGCAACAAAAAAGCTATGTAATCTTGTTCAGTTCTCCTCTCTAAACGTCTCCGAATATTATTGCCCCTTTTTTCCAAATTTTCGAGCTTGCGGAATCAACCCGTTGCATATGAACTATTTCAACACGAAAGCAAAACAATCCGTTTATAAGTACCGTAGTCAATTCATTATATTCGGTAAAGAAGTTTATATCAGATAATAACTTGGTACCTATAAGTAGTAAGCATAGCGCCCAAATTCCACTTTCCGTAGAGGACAGAATGTCGCCAAGCAGTGTGAAAGGTAATGAGAGCGCAGAGGTAGTTCTCAACTCACAACTAGCACTTCACAAAGCACATTCCAAATCTGCCCATCTCAACTAAGAATAAACTAATATTTATCCTTAATAACTACACGACCTTCAAAATACTCCTACAAACCAGGTATAATATCGTGACTAAGAAAGAAAAAGGCAGCCATAGGCCAATCCAAAACGCATGAAAGAAAAGTAAAAGAGAGACAAAAAACAGAAAGAATCTGCGTGATCCGAGTGCATCAAGAGTAGAATCATCATCAAATCCACCCATCGCGCTCCCGTTCGTCTTTACTCCCCGTATTCCCCTTTAGCCATCCAACGGATACGTTTGCCACGCCTTTCCACCTTTCCACACTCCTTTTCTTGCCGAATTTGTACTGTCTTTCCCGTGACTGCTCAAGACGTTGCTTGAAGGACGCTTCGCCACCCATCCCCAATCCACCTAATTCCATATCCTCGCGAACTTCCGCTTCTCTGAATCCGAGGACCGACCCAGCAACCCGCTTGGACCGCATAGAGTTTCCTCTGTTAACCGTTGTAGATTTTGATCGAATGGTTTCATTAGACTGTACGTGTCTCAGCTTCTGTTGCAAATCCGCCATGTCGTCGTTGCCTACGATTCTACCCTTGCGGTTGCTGGGCGGGGTGTGGTAATCCCAGTTCGAGTTGACTCGCCTTAGGCTAAATTTTCGAGGCGACTGATCAAGGATTTGGCCCAATTCTTGGAGGTCTTCGGCTTGTACGCGCATGCGGTCTAGCGATTGCATTCGCGGTGCGGCGAAGGCCCGGCCTTGAACTGATTGGGAGGGGCGTCGACCGAGGCGAGAAGGCGATTGTGTACGGCCATAGGCATTTGCTGTTCGTTTCTCTTCGATGGCAGCAGCGACTTGAGCGACAGAGTTAGGCACCACGTCGAGGGAGTTCTGGAGGGTCAGCTGTACGCTTTGCGAAGGGACTGTAGTAATGGGGGAAGATTGGGTACTGGGAAGGTGAGGGGTCTGTCGAATACAGGCGTACCATATGGATGAGTACAATTGGTAATTGCACGGTCACGAGCTTGCTGGGAGATATTAGCTACGACAGCGGTGTTGAGGCCGAGCTTGACTTACGTATGTGAGCTGCCAACGATGACGTTGAGGAAATATCTAACTTCAAAGTATTTCCCTAGCGGCTTAGCACAAGGAATGAGATAGATGTTAGAAGCACCCACCACATTTGACCGTGGCATGTCCACGAGGTACCTCTAGATCGCAGGTTCGGATATGAGTGTTGTGCGCAGGAACGCCGTTCCAGCCAGCGGTGCCCTGCTTAGTCAATGCTTTGCTCAATATAGATCGCTCGTTGCTGTCGAATATTCGCGCTTGGCTTGCAGACTTCTCCATGGTCGAAGCGGCAGCCTATACGATTATATTCAGCATCTATGTGAAAATCGAATATGCATGCCAAAAACCAACGTGTTTGTAGCAGAGAATGTCCCTCTCGAGTTGCAGCTCGATCTTCTTGATCGTCTTTCGACTATTATTGGCGACGTGGACATCGACGTATATACTTGTCCCGCTGACCCATACTTGACGATGTAGGCCTGCTGTAACTCTAATTACTTCAACAGTAAAGTCGCGAGACTTTATCCACTCATCAGAAGCTGTAAGAGGGCTTGGTAGGGACACGAGAGCCTTCTCGGCTGGTACGAGATTAGCCATGTCCGTACCATAAATGGACACAACCCACGATCGTATACTGAAAGCACCGTAATGTCCCCCGAGGTTCTGACAATATACTGCTTGCCTTGGTCTCGAACAAGTAGGGAAACGCAAAGCACGTATCGGATCCTTGCATTCTTCGACTGAAATGGTGGCGGTCCAACATTGAGCGGTAGACTCATCATGAAAGGGAGGTTGGTCATGGATGGCATAAGATGCCAGAAGGGCTCATGTGGAGATATCTGTTCTTGGCTATCCACCATGTTTTGCGGTGGTGGATTATCCTCGTCGATCAGCTCATTGGCCAAATTTAGAAATACGGATCGTCGATTTCCGCTCATTTCTTCTAGGCCAAGGAGATCAATAGATATCCTCGCGATATCAAGAGTCCTCCTATGCCGGATTCTCTCTGCATCATCCACGTTGATTTGGACTGTGCCTTCAATCGAGCCTCCACCCACAAATATGCCAGCCGAAAGATCCAATCCAAGCTCAACTCGGGGATGTCGATGTGTGGGGAATTCTAAAATCTCGGTCGAAAAAGGCTCTCTTATAAATGTTCGGGACGGTACGCGTCGGTGAGTATCGTGGGAAATAGGGTCGAGGCGCGCGGCAATATGTCGTAGGGGTGATTGTGATTGACCTCGGCGTGGAATAGTATTTCCAGAGCCGCGCGGGGGAGGTGCTGGTAATGAAGGGAGAGTGTGTAGTGAGGGAGGTGCCGGTACTCGTTGTGTTACTGGCAATGGTGGCATTTGAGGTGGAGCTCGGGATCGAGAGGTGCTACGTGCCCGAGCTCGGGACGACGAACGAGGAGGTACACTGCCGGGTGGGATGCTGTATATACTGGAATAACTATTGTCCGCAGGACTTGGTGGTGATGGTGTTCTAGAGGGCCGCCCTCGATGTCCAGATCTAATGCCATTGCTTTCTAAACTAGCCTTCCTCTCGGGCTCCCTGTTCTCCGCCAGTCGGCTATCGATGCTAGGTCGACGCTTCGACACTGACGAAGGCTTTCGTGACAGAGACGTACGGGACGTGCTCCGAGCAAGATTACTCTCAGAAAGGAGCCGCAGCGGTATTGCCTCGACCAAGCTTGGCTCTGTGAGTTCGCGTATGTCGGACAAGGGACGCGGCTTTGCCCAAGAGGGGGCGTTAGCGGAGCTTCCTCTGGGTTCTCCAAAAGTGTTGCTGACCATGCCTCCACAGCCGACAACCTGACTGGTCTCGGATCCAGGGGACGGATTCTGGCAGGACAAACTACTGGCTCTCTCAAGTGAGGGATGCGGCTCAGGCGGTCGGCCTTTTGCGGACGCAGGCTGCAAGAAACCTGATCCCTTCAGCATGCGGTCCGCGATATCGGAAAGATTCATGGCGAGCATACCGTCAGCTGTTCCGCTGGAGCCCGGGGTCAAGGCGTTGAGGCGGACTCAGTGAAGGATAGAGTGCGCAACTAGCTGACGAGTAGGCGGTTAGATGTGGGCCGAGTGATTGAAGCGGGATCCGTTGCTGCTGGAAACAGTGAGAAAGTCATGTGAGACTATGTCGATGCTCGATATCCTGGGTGGTGTCGATTGAGGGTCGCATGTTGGTGGAGGCTTCGGACGGCGTCCGGCGTTGGCCCCTGGGAGCGCCGCAAGAGACGGAAGGCACGAGGGAGGTGCATTGGTGCCGGTTGTTTCCTTCCCAAATTGGTTCACGCATAGAGGACGAGGTTGACAGAAAGACTCGAATTGAGAGAAAGTTGAGACTGCAAATGAATTCTATCGTCGGGTTGCGCGTTCGCCCAACCAACCCTTTGCCTACACACACCGGCCAACCTACCTCGTCGTCTACTGCCACAATATGTGATGTGCTTGGTGGTGCATACTATTCTCCCCTGGTCTACAGATATCTAGAGCAGAGGGGTAATTGTCTTCTCCCGCACCATGCTGTCGTCACTATACGCAAACTTCAGTTATAAGAAATTTTGCAGGCCTCGCCCTAGGGTTTATTAGTGGCAGTAGCCGTGGATTCTCCTTGGTCAGCTGACGGCTCTGGCATGTCACTCCTTAAAAGCTGGGCGCCAATATTCGCTTGTCTCCAGAGGGTCTCGGTCTCGGTCAGGTCACCTGCGTGAGAAGGGGCGACAGCTCATGGAGGGCTTAGCCCAGGTAGGCAAACCACTTTCAAGGCGTGCATGGAGCTGGCAGCAGGACCAGTTGGAGAGGGCGATTCGGGAAGCCGGCAAACGGACTCTTGCAAGCGGTCCTCTAAGGCAACAAATTTTTGCAGACCCAATGCGTCGGCGACGCTGGAAAAGAAAGCACGACTACGGATTGCCGGTTTAGTGCTGCCTGAAGTCGGCGTCGGCGCGGTGTCGGCGCGGTGTCGGCATTGCTGCGACGGAGGGCTAGCAAGGCCTTGCTGGAGCGTGATCGCAAGAGAGCGACGGCCATGAGCCAGCCCGCCCGCAATGCGACGGCTCGTGGCGCGGCCAATGTGCATACCCGTGGGCGAAGTAGTGAGGTCGCAGCAGCAATGGCAGCGACCAAAGTCCAACACACGGAAACAGAGGACCCCACGTAAGATGTTGGCTTATCGCTATCGCGGCGTGCAGGACGTCGACTCGACGTATCCGGATAATTGGCCTTGCAGACTGCTGCAGACGGGCTTCAGCCCTACGGCAATGAGGCCATCGCACCGCATCCCGTGGCTCCATGGCGCTGGCCGGTGGTCTCACGGCGCATGGCATCGAGGCTCGCGGCATTGGCTCCGAGGTCGGGGGGGGCTCTTGGGGGCTCGTTGGGGGCATCTTGGGGCAGCTGGCCAGCGGACGGCGGTGCGGGGGCGCCCTGGGCTCGACGGGCGACGTGTGCGACGTGAAGCTGCGCAGCTGCGCAGCTGCTGGCCGTGTTAAAGGCGGGCAGCAGCGTGCGCGGTGTGCTGGCCGGGCTGTGAGCCGGCCAGCGCTTTTCCATGGAGAAGCCGGAGATGCTCGCGTCGCAGTGGGCGGTGGCGCGGGAGCTACGCCTGCGGGCGGGGGCGGCCTAGCAGCTTCAGGCAAGGCGATCCAGAGGCTGCAGGCGCTCGGCACCAGGCCTCCACTTTCGGCCGCCACCCTGGCCCTCCACCACACGCCCTCGTCGTCGTCAACGCCAGCCAGCTCGCAGCCCTCGAGCAGCCCCAAAGGCCTCCCGCCAGACAATTTCGGCCGCCTGCTCGCTCCTCTGCCTCGCGCTCGCCTTGGCAGCCTGCCCGCGGTCGCCAACTGCAGCCCACGCCCGCCCTGCCAGAGCGCGGCCACAGCCAGAGCAGCCCGTGGCCGCACACTCGCCTTGGGGGCGTCGTCCACCTTTAAGCTCGTAGACTCCGGGCCCCAGCCGTCGTAAATTCCCAGCGGCCAGCCCGCCCGTGACTCCCTCCGTGGCCCGCCCGCGTCTTGAAATCTCAGGCACCTCCGCCCCTCCGTCAAACGCTCTCCTCTGTTTCCATTACCCAAGAGCTTACCTCACAACTACTGCGCAACCACACACAGCTCCCCTCCGCTGCACTCGTTATCAGACATTATCAACACCGCCCACACACACATTCGCCATCCGACCCGCCGCCGCGGTTGCCGTCCAGCGCGCGCTTAGACGGCCAGAGCCTCCCCTCGGCCTCCACGGCCACAACCGCCTGCCTCTGTCGCGTCTATCGTCGTGCTCCTTGGCGCCCCAGCGCCCCTCTATCAGTCCGGAGGGGTGCTGTGCCTGCAGATGGGAGATAGTAGCGTAACAGAAATGACGGCCGCCGTGGGCAAGACGGAGACGGAGCGTGATGGTTCGACGAGCTCTATCGCCTCGTCGCCCGAGCCCGAGGCCGCCGAGACATATACCCAGGAGCACCCGCAGCAGCAGAAGCGCAAAGGCGGCCGCAAACCAGTGAGCCTCCACCCATCTCCTGCTGGCACACGCCGCAGCAGTTGTCAAGTCAACATGTCAAAGATAGCACTAACCAAGCGCCGCAAGATATACGCGACCTCTGAAGAGCGCAAGCAGCGCAACAGGCAGGCCCAGGCTGCCTTCCGCGAACGACGCACCGAGTATATCAAGCAGCTCGAGAGCACCATCAAGCATCATGAAGAGACGCTGCAGAACCTCCAGAACAGCCACCGCAATGCCGCCGACGAATGCCTCATGCTCCGCTACAAGAATTCGCTTCTTGAGAGGATCTTGCTCGAGAAAGGTGCGTCACGTCCCCGTCCTCGCCACCAATTCCCTCCCCCAGCACCCCAGCATCCCACTCACATGCAACCTCGTAGGCATTGACGTCCAGGCCGAGCTGCGCGCAAAGACTGGCAGTCCCAACCTGGGTCCCACTCGAGCTCCCGCGTCCGCGACCGCGTCCCCTAATCAGCCACCGCTCCAGCAACGAGCCATGTTGAATAGACAGCAACAGAGACGCTCCATTGGAGGACCGCCCAAGGCTGAAGGTCAACATGTACTGCCTATGATTCAACCTGATGGTGCCCTGCCGAACCGTTCACCATTGTCTCAGCCCACTCCGGGTTCCCATCTCTCGTCCCCAGCCACATCGGCCACGCGATCCCCGAACTTCATGCCCCAAGGTACATCAGTATCGCCCAACTTTGGGCCAATATCCCACCAGCAGCAGCACTTGCGGCCACAGCCGCCCAGGTCAAGCTTTACCCCAATGATGGGCCCGCAGCGGCCATCCCTAATCACGAACCAGCCCCCCTCGAACGGGCTATCGAGTGCCTCGACCGGCAGTGGAGCAAGTGTAATGACGCAGAGTAGTGCAAGCGGTGGCCACTCGTCATACTACACGCCTCCGTTCACTGACCACATGAATCAACTCGGCAAGCTGTCCCGTTTCATTTTTCCCCACTTAGGGATAGAACTGTGTTCGTCCTAGACTGATTCCGTACTATAGAACAGGAGTATGAGGAACAAGCCGATATGCTCGACGACCAAGACCCCAGCGACCATTCTGCTGGCCCCGGTCCCTTCCCTCAAACCTTCCCCCCGTCGCAGCAGTCGATGCACAACCAGAACATGCACCCCCCGATGCCGCCGCAGCAGAACCCGCCGTTCACGGCGCCCGCCGCGCTTGCGCCCCACGAAGGAGGTGCAGTAGGTGCCGTGTTCAACGGCATGAACCACCTCTTCGATCCATACGACCCAATGCTCGACGCGGATCCCTTTGGACTATCGGCGAGCATGCATTTTCCGACCCTATACGAATCGAGATGAGTACTATGAAGAAACGAAGAGGAGGATATCCATTTATTAATAGTCAGGCTCGGAAGCCTGGAAGGATTAAAGATGTTTTCACAATTGTTGTTTAGCGGGCGCCAGGGCGGTTTCTTCTACGTATGGCACGGCTATGAATGTAACGGCGTTGTTACGATCTGGAGCATTGGCCATATTGCGGACTGGTAACGGCGGCATTTTTAAAAGTATTATTCAGGACGAGACGGATGGTGTTTACTATGGCTACGGACGGCCTATCCATTCTGTTGTTCTATATTGTGAGCTGGGGGTCTGACTGCGATTTTGTAGACCCAGGTGCAGCTCTGTAAATACGTAATTCAATATCGACACTACCTAAATGTCGACTGCTCCATGCTCTCATCTCCGAGTGATCGTTTTTAAGATAAAGCGCAAAGACAACCGTGGCAAGAAGCAAAGCTAATTAGGGGTGAGATTACACTTTTGCATTGTGATTAGAATTGTATACATGGAGCAAATCTGTGAAGTCAGTGCCAAGCCGTGTACCTTTAGGCGAGTGTGGGGAGGGGCAAGATTGTCATGAATGTCCAATCCAACGCACCACGTTATTGTCGAGGCCTAAGTGGAGACGCTGAATACGGGACAATGTATAATTCCATTCATTGTAATGATTATGACGGCTGAGGTCAAATACGGTGCTGTTCTCTGCTTGGTTTTTTGATCTTAAAACGCACGGACCACTATTTCTAAGCGACGGCCGGGGAAATCCACACGACAGATCCGCATGAATTTTCGCAACAACAACCTCACCCCAACCCCATCTTTCCACCTCACGGTCCAGACGAGCGAGAGCCGCGATCCTACATCTTAGGGTCAGCTCTCTGAAACTACTTGCGTTCTCGACAGATTGCGCGTCTAGAGGGTCCAGCGCGAAAGGCGCTTCATCTCCATCCACAATGTCAATCGCCTCTAAAGTCAGCTTCCCCCATCGTCATTGGCGGCTCTGCATTCTGCTCATGGCTGCATCCTCCAAATCTGCCGTCTTCTAGAACCCAATGCTGATTATTTTTTTTCACTAGAACCTCTTTGACTTGCTAGGTACGTGGAGGATTCATCGTCATCGCTGCGGCGAGAGCTTGTACTGACTTACCCGTTAGGCAACGACCCCGAACTCGACCCCGATCGTGAGCCCGAGCCGCCCACGAAGGCGATTGACAAGCCCGTCGCGAGAACCGGCAAGCGAAATGCTCCCGCGGATTCTCCTGCAGCTGCCCGAACTGGCGGTGCCGGTGCTGGCTCTGCCAACCGCGGAGGTCAACGTGACAACACCAACGATGCTGGTACGTGAGGGCAGAGTCGACTGTCTCTTGACACATTGATCGTTTGATGCCTGGAATAGGACAGCGTGTCATACAATTGGAGCTTTCCCTAACTCGTGCTGGCAGCTTTCCGGGACCGTGGTGTAGGTGCCGACAAGAACCGTAGCAGGGGATCTGGTGGTAAGCACGACTCTAACCTACTTGCATACACGTACTAACGATCTCAGATCCTGCTGACTCCTACCGTGGTGATGGTCGTGGTCGCGGCCGTGGTCGTGGAGGTCGTGGAGGACGTGGTGGCGGAGGTGACCGTCACAGCAAGACTGGCGTCGAGTAAGACTTCCTGCACATAGTTTCGCCTACCTCCGCTAACATCATGCAGCGACCACCCGAAACAGGCCGCTCGCGGCTGGGGCGGAGAGGACGGCAACGCCGAACTAGCCGACGAGCAGGCAGGTGAAGCCATTGCCAAGGAAGAAGAGAAGGACGCTGTTGGAGAGGCTGCCGCTACCACTGGAGAGGTTGCCGCCGAACCCGAGGCCGAGCCCGAAGACAAGACTATCTCCTACGCCGCCTATCTCGCTGAGCAAGCCGAGAAGAAGCTGAGCCTTGCCGCTCAAAACGTCCGCAAAGCCAACGAGGGTAGCTCAAAGAAGTTCCCTGATGGCAACGAGGTCAAGCGTCTCGAAGAGGAGGAGGTCTTCTTTGCCGGATCCGGAGGCAAGGCCAAGCGCGAGCGCCAACGCAAGGAGAAGAACGTTGTCGAGCTCGACGGAGATCGTCTGCGAGAGGCTCCCCGTGATGACTCTGGTGGACGCGGCCGTGGCCGTGGCCGCGGTGGTCGTGGCGAGGGTGGCTTCCGTGGCGAGGGACGCGGACGGGGCGGAGGACGTGGCCGTGGTGACCGAGGTGGAGGCGACCGCGGCGACAGCGGAGGCCGTGGTGGTCGTGGCGGCCGTGGTGGTCACTCTGGCCCTACTCCCAATGTCTCCGATACCAGCGCTTTCCCAACGCTGGGCTCATAGGTTGTCGACACATGTCAACCACATGCACAACTTTTCAAGTCTGTGCCTCACGATGACGGCTTTGACTGCTCATCACTGAACGACGATCTGTAGCAAGCGGGCTGGCGAATGGGTAGATGAAAAGGCGGGGCGAAAAACGATATAGGATCTTCAAAAAAAACGAGGGCATGGGGCGGGATGATCTTCCATCTAATCCGACGGATTTTTCAACTGGACTACCCCTACAATTTGCGGTTGATTCCGAATTTTGTTTGTAGCAGACATACCGGACTTCCCTTTTCTTCAGCTCTTTCGTGCTAGTTAGCTTCACATCTTCCTAACCCGTACCCGATAATCGAATGAAAAATTGTCTTACTTTAGCAGCGTCTTTTGAGAGATATGTGTGTCTGTGTACCCGCGGTTCCGCGTGTTTCCTCTCAGCGGATCGTCAATTTAACAATGGCGAGGAGGTGTGGTAGTGGGCAACTCCTCACAAGCGTGACTTGTTCTTCCCTTCCTCAGCGAAGCATGATGCAGATGCGATGTCTGTTCTTGCATTTGTACGACGTCTACTTACCTATATATGTTGCTAACTGGGACTAGGTCTTGTTTAACCAACTTGGAAGTGGTGGGTAGCGAGTGGTAAGTGTCTGCTACTCGACCATTCTACTCTCTTCTCTCTCTTCCAGTTCTTTCCATTTTATTTCTTCCAAAGTTTCCCATCTGCAGCATCCCAAGCCACAACAGTCTGAGGTATCCTTGATTTGTTTCTCGTTGGAGCCTGAGCTTGAAGAATAGCGGTGGTTAGGCTGGTTTGGATGGTTTGCGTACTACCTACCCCCCCTCTCGTTGTAGCTGGCTTCTAAGAAAAGGAAGTTCCACTTGCAATAGGTGGAGAGGGGGGGTTGCTGGGTTCCACCTACGAGGGAGTATTGTAGGGTTCCTTTGATGCGGTACCCTGGCAGATAGGAAGAAGGGATGATGTAGGACATGTTTTACTGCTTTGGGCTGTGAAGAGATTCTGGTCATATGCTGCCTTTGTTTTGTTCAGAGTCTAAGGCTTGAGATACTGGGGTTAGGTGGTCTGTAGCTTTTATTGTTTGGAGTAGCAGGAAGAGCAGGAGGGAGTACATGTTTGGCTTGGATTGGGATACTGCCCCTGATAGCGTGTGGTGAAGAGTTAGAGAAGTGTATCCACAGCGTCCATGTCTCTACCTACGAGGGATTGTTTTTAGCAACTTGACCTATAACGTAGATCTAGTTACAGGGAAAGAGGAGTGTTCCCGTCCTAGGCTACCTCGTAAGTATTAAGAGACGCCATCAATAACCTCTACAAAGTTACCTTGTAGATGACAGGCTACAGTAATCCACTGCTTCCTGAACGACTACCCGCTACTTGATATGGGACCAAGATGACAGTTGTGGCGGCGATCCTTGCTCTAGACGGGCCACAAAAATCACGAATACGAGTTCTGCGACTACTTAAGCCAATCGCTGACAGGTATGATATGGCCGTCTCTGCATTGGAAGCCCAGCCCCTGCCTGCGCTTATATTTCTCGAACCCTAGATTTTCAAGATCCAGGTGTCGTGTATGGGGCTTTCCTCTTCATTTCCCTTTCATGGCTTCACACAGCCAGTTTACCCTGGTCAAGTCTAGGAACTTTTCTAGCATATCCCCATGTATATTTTCCTTTATTTCATACTTTGCACTTTTCGCTCGTGTCTGCATGACTATGCTCCAGGCGTTGTTGGAAAGGATCGGCACAGGATAACTTTCTTGGCTTGGTCGCACTCGCCGAATTTGTGCACGTGATGTAGATGCTCCTATAAATGCTGTAGGTTTCTTGAGGCACTTCCTCCCTTCATCTCCAAACCATTCTCATGTCGCCGCTCCAATTGCTCTGCAACTTCCTCTAAACCATTTCTATCCGAGCCCCTTTCAAGCATGTCTGGAACTACTCGTCCCGACTTCAACACGATCCAGTCCTGGAATCGCTTAGATTCGACGTATCAGTGCTTCGTACAGGAACTCCTACTCTGCCAAAACTCAGAGAAGGCTCTCACGATCGTGTTAGGACGGGCGGGAGCTCCGCCCGCCGTCCGCCCACCAAAATACCGCGTGGCTCTAAAGCGAAGCATCTACGTTGCTGTGTGGGACTACATCTCTTCGCAGAGAAGTAAGGGTGCGACCTTCGAGGCCATTGCCAATTCTCTGGCAGCGGGCACTGGTCTCCCGTACAAGTAAGCAGTCGAGGTTGAACACACACGTACAGAAATCAACTCACCAACATCTTCTTCAACTCGTAGAACCGACATGATCTCCCAGTGCTACCAGATGTGGTCCTCCCACAATCCCATCACCAATCTGAACGCCATTGTCACTCTCTTTTCGCCACCGTCTTCTCCACCTTCGGTCCCCACCAGCGTGCAGCAGACTCCCACGGGCGGGAATGAAGCTGGTTTTCTTCAGCCCATCAACTCCTCAGCCCGCTCGATGGGACTAATGGGTGGACAGGACCAGCTTGACATGTCCAAGTCTCCGGACTTGGGGTTCAGCAGGGGCCCGGGACACCCATATCAAGGTAGCCATCTAGACCGTTACATTCCAGCATCAACGCTGACAATCTCACCAAAGGGCCCAACTGGCCGACCCCCAATCCAAACCTACAGCCGCAGCCGCAGCCGGCGCCCCTCCCGCATGCACATTACAACTCCTTTGGCAATCCATCTCAGAACCAGATGTTCAACCACCTAGGACAACTCTTCGACCTCCCCATTCAGTCCACGCCGATGCAGATGCCGTTCCACCATCTCCCGTTCAACCCAGCCACCCCCCAGCATGTGCAGATCGCTCCACTCCATCTTCTCCTCACCGCCGATATGCTGTTAGATGAGTATACGCCGCCTGACAATGCACGCATGCCATTCCAAGGACCAACCAACCAGGCTCAATTCCATGGAACCTTCATGCAGCGCCGGCGACGGGGCTGAAGAAGATGGTGAACAGTAGGTACTGTGCCGCCTCCCGTTGGTCACGCACTAACGGCCAGCAGCCCGCGCACAAGTGCTACGTAGCCACTTCTCGGACTCTGCGTTTGAGTACATACAGTCTCTTGTACAGAGATTCACAGCGGGGAGGGAACGAATTCACCAGCAGGCTGGAGTCGAGATTTCGGTACGACAAGGTCCGCTATCTTCCATCTGCGGTATCCTCTGTCAGAGTGCCATGTGCGTGCAGATAGCTCTAACAATCAGTGTCTCGTTCACAATGCCATCTTCTCCAACGATCTCACACGCACAGCCATACCTTGATCATCTCTTGAAGTGAACAAATGATATTACCTACGTATTAGTCGTGCCTCCAAGGACCTCTCAGCTTAGCCTGGCCCTAGAAATCATAAAGTGTAGCGTTTCAACTATGTTTCTATGATACGGACACTACTCCATCTACACACCTGCTGCTGATCCCCATGTGCCATATTACACTCAACCGTACGTACTGTACAACGCGAAAATAATTAAGAATAAAATAGAATTGCTCATTGAAATCTCATACGTTGTAATCGTAGCATCCGTCCTGCTTGCTATCTAAAAGCCTCGCTAAGTCTCGCTATCATGCAAATATCATTTGTCAATCGACATCAAAAGAACGCTGAAGCCAAAACCAAAGTGACGTCTCAAGAATCCGAGTCCGAGAGTCTGCACCTGCACTCCTCCCTCTTCTCCTTGACGCACGCCTCGTAAATTCTGGTTGCTAGAAATGCATGTACTCCTCACACATTGAAGTCCCCAAGGAAATCTGCAAGCACCCGTCCATTCTCCGGTAATGCCAACCGCTCCTCGTGACCAAGTCTCTCCACTTCTCGTCGTGCCTCTCGTTTCGGGCGCTCTAGTTCATATATCCACTCTTCTTCTAGACGCTCTGCCTCAAGCCGCTCCTCTTCGAGCAGCTCTGCTGCGATTCGCTCTTCCGCAGCAAGTCTCGCCGCCGCTTCTCGCGCTTCTCTCGCTGGACGCTCTATCTCCTCGAGCCGATCAGCTTCAGCCTGGCGTCTCTCGCGTTCGGCCTCTCGTTCGGCCTCTCGTTCGGCGTCGCGTTCTGCTTCTCGCTCCTCGCGTTCCTTCTGCTCGGCTACGGCGTTGTCTTTGCATGGGTTGCACACAACGATCCCGCAATGGTGACATTCGTACGCAAAGCTGAAGGGTGAATGCGTGTGTGAGTGGATATCATCCATGACACCTTCGAAGCCGGTGTGTTGAGAGTGGGAATACCCGGCCCAGGTGTCTGAGGCGAGAGCTGACGGGTGGAATTCAGTGTGCGTGGGGATGTCTAGCGAGGCGCGGCGTGGTCGTTCCATATCTACTTCTGTGGTGGTAATCATCCTTCCATAAGTGTCGACTACAAGTTCGCTGCTAGAAGCTTCGCCATGGACGATCTGGGGAATAGCAATAGCTCCGACCGTTGCGTCACCGCGCACGAGCTCCACCCTATCGGCTGCTCCGCGACCTCTACCTCGGCCTCGGCCTCGGCCTCGTCCTTGTCGACCAATATATCCACGGATCGTACCAGCAACAACCCGGGTGCCGCCCGTGTTGACTGTGCTAGGCATTTCAATCTCTGGGTGCACGACATTCCAGCATTTTGAGCATTCGATGCCAGTCGTAGACGGGCCGCTACGCAGCGAATCGGCGAAGCTGACTTTTACGGTTTGAAAATTATGATAGCAGCCCCAAGCACGGTCGGCGTAATTGTCAGTTGGCTCGCTGCCAAAGTCGAGTCCAGAGTCTTCCCAGTAACTGCGTGAATGGTGGTCTAGATTCTGCACGCGACGAGTAGGCTGAGGGGCTGGTACTATCTCCATGGCTACTAGTATGTCTAGTGCTTCAGTCGGTTGGGTGGCAGATTCTTCCGTAATCGTAGGTGCTTGGGCGTTCTCGGGGCTTATGGCTTGAGCAGTCACCTCTATGTCTTCCTCATCTTCCTCGTCGTCAGAGTAGCTGTTATCTGATTCGTAGCATTCTCCATCACACTCGTCATTCGATTTCTGACAGACCCAGCACCAATGAGCTCCACAAAGGCATTCCATGTGATTGCAGCCGAACATCCTCTTTACTCCGTTTGAGCACTTTGGGCACCGCTTGTAACCCCAGATCTTCAGCAACTTAGCAGTCTCTTCATCGACCCCGAAAGCGAGTGTCTCACACATCTGGTCAGGGTGAGCTAGTTGTCGACACTTGGTGCAAATGTCGGTGCTGCACTTCGGACAAGCGATCTCAGGAGACGTTGGTGTCCCAATTACGGAGTCGATGCGCTGCTTGCCCTGAGGAACTTTGGCTTGTGGGAATAGTCTATTTGGGATGAAGGTGGAGCAATTTGGCATGGGACAGTAGAGCGGATTAGGGGTGGACCATTCCTCGTACTTGGATTTGAACAGTGCAGTTTCGGCTTGGGTAAGATACGGTCTCGCGTGGTATAGAGGAATTTGGATACAGCACCGAGGAGGCATGCGGCTTATATCCTTTGATGCAGTGACGAACATATCCTTCAAGCAGGGCGCGCAATATGTACTCCCGCATGGCTTGCATGCTTTGATTGCGAGATGCTCGCTGCCCTTGGGGAAAAGGCCGGATTCGCAGCATATGATGCACGTGATCTCTGGCTCTTTATGCGGTGGTGGAGGCGGTGGAGGCGGTGGCGGCGGTGGCGGGGGAAGAGGGGTTGCTGCGGTGTTGGCATCTGGGGGAGGCGGAAATGTAGTTGCTGGAGGCGGCGGCGGAGGGAGATTATCGAGGTACCACTGAGCGTCCGCCACGAGCAGTTGAGTTAGGGCGTCGGCAGCAGGTAGGAATTCGACTGGCGAAGGGATATCAGGCTGAGCATCCATGATGAGGTGATCGGTCGCAGCCGCCAGAGGGATGTCGGGGTTGTCGGCGGAGGCAGTTGCACCGTCTGATGTTGGGACGTCGACGACGAGCGGTGCGAGGGCTTTTATTTCGGGCAGTGATGGGGCTTGGCGCCGTCCTGTCTGTTCCTGATGATGGTGGTCGCTAGTGGAGCCTGGTGTTGGGGCAGGTGCATCAGCCTTGCTCACGTGCGGCCGCCGCACGGCCTTGGAGATTTTGGAGCCCATTGCGGATGAGAGAAGTGAAGTATTGCAGAACCAACTAGAACATCGAAAGCGAGGTATAAATACCAGGTATGAATGGCTACTTCGACTGAGTCAATGTCAGGCTGTTGACTCAGGGCGCTTCTTTGGGATGTGGCGGAGGTGGCTGCCTGCAGGCAACCCTCGCAAAGTGCAGCATCATTGGCTCACCAGATACAGCGTCCCTTCTCCCCACAATTGTTTGCAGGGCCCTGGGATGTGCACACAGACGTCAATGGGATCTGAGTTCGAAATCCGCAATTGATAATGCTAGATGGTCTACTGCGCTGTCAATGGAGGCAGTGCGGTGAGTGCAAGCGCAAGCTTCAGCTTGACGACACGAGACGAAAGGCCGGTGCTGAAAAACTACTCTCAATTGGAAGAGACATGTCGCCCTTCGCCCTTTTCTGCGATTTGATGATGCAGACGATGGCGGCCGTGGAGTCACCGTCAGCACCAGATGTTGTTTCATGGTCCGTGAGCATGAGCTCCGTTCGCCTTCCCAGATGGGGTCTAGCCTCCAAATCAACTTTGAACGTCTATCAAGCAGTGTATGTCTTCTCTCCCGATTTCTTGACTTCGATTGGCATAGCGCGCGAACAAAGGCACTCATGTCCTTCCGTGCGCTCAAGGTAGGTGCTGTTCAATGCATGCACGCTGACTTGGCTTTTCGCCCTCGCCTTCTCTAGCCTCACATCAGCCCTGACGCATTAGCGCAACACTTCAAGACATCGCAAAAGTATGAAGCTGAAACGAGGCTGTGTACATCCAATCAAGGCCTGGTACTCCTTATTTAATTGAAAACATCGATACCAATCATACTGGATCACTTCTCACCTTACTCCAAATGGGTTTGCCAAAATGAGAATTGACCAGGCACAACGTTAAGCAAGTTCGATTAATCAGGAATCCAGACGTAGGACAAATCGAAACTTTATAAGAGCTAAGGTTGATAATGATCCTACTTGGTAACAGGACGCCCCGACCCTATTTTCAAGTAGATATATCATCGGTCAAGAACTTCGATACTCTTAGGTCAAGGGTCAAGAGCAGCTGAGCCGAGCTTGTTAATAGAAGGCCAACCCCATTTCTTGGCCATTCAACTCGTCCTTCATCCGCCTCACCTTGACTCCGTTGATGCTCTCTTAATTGAGGAAGCTGACACGCACCGGGACCGTGTTGGACCTCATCCGTTCCTGGGACGGACCGATTCCTCCGGAGGACCGACCCAGAACATATCAGCCCACAGAGATATGCTGGTAAACGCACATGAGACTACCTTGAAAATCATCGTAAACCCGGGGAAACGAAGTTATCCAGATGGACACTGCTCCGCTTTGGACACGGACCGTGGCCAAAGCGGTTAGCGTGACCCCGCGTGAATAGTCCTCCAACTTCAAAATATGTACCGAGATTCGACTTTTGATTAGAACACAGATCAGATTTTCTATCTTTGAGTCAGTCCCTATCTGTTTGCCTCTCGTGGACGTCTGAATCTTTAATGTTCATCGTTGGGGATTTGTGTGTAGATGTTTGTCACTGACGTCATATTTTGTTGCTGTTCGAGTGGCTTTTTGAATTTCCTTATATATTTCCTATAAGAGAGAGCTACTCGTAAGAAGGAACGGGAGAGTCGCGTTAGCCTAATTTTGCCTGCTAGGATTTGTGGAAAAAATGAAGGGGTCTAGAAGCTACCTTGCCAGCAATATACTGGCCTGGGCAGCGTCAGAACGCGGCTCGCGGTATCCTTTTCCGCGAGCATACCGAGACTATGCAAAGTAGGGGCATAAAACTACATACATACCCCATATTTCCGTCTAGAACACGTCCTTCTCCCAATCCACAATTCGAAATCACCGGGACTTGGACCGGGACCTTTTCCATTCCATCATCATGTCTCCAGGGGCAATAGCTACCGACGGTGCTGTAGAGATTCTCATCAGGAATGACCATGTCCGATGGTGGAATAAGCCGAATCTCCGAAGGTTGTACCTCTGCCTCGTTCCTTTCTGTCTGTTCATCGAATCAACATCCGGATTCGACTCGTCCATGATGAACGGAATGCAAGCACTGGTGCCATGGAAGGAATATTTCAACTACCCCAAGGGGGGACAACTAGGTCTCTTGGTCGCATGTTACAACCTCGGAGCGCTTACTAGCATCCCTTTCATCTCGCTCTTGTCTGACCACGTCGGTCGAAGGTGGAGCATTGTGTTTGGCTCTGCTGTAATGATGATTGGAGCAATTATGCAAGGTCTATCTGTAAACTGTAAGCGGTTTCTCAAAACATTGATATGTGTCTTCGTGCTGAATTGATCAGTGGCAATGTTTGTCTTCTCGCGAATCTTCCTCGGCCACGGCATTGTCTATGCTATCGTTGGAGGCGCCGCCCTCCTCGGAGAACTAGGTCACCCCAAAGAGCGCGCCTTCCTCGGCTCCATGTTCAACGCCTTTTACGGCTTCGGCGCTGTGTTAGGGGCTGGAATTGTGGTCCGCACCATCCTCATCCCGAACGACTGGAGCTGGCGCCTTCCTAGTTTCTTGCAGGCCGTTCCATCAATCGTCCAAATCGCCTTCGCCTTCACAGTCCCAGAGAGCCCACGTTGGCTAATCTCTAAAGACCGATCTGAAGAAGCCCTCGCCATCCTAATCAAGTACCACGCTGAAGGCGATGCTTCAAACGAGCTTCCCCATGTTGAATTTGCAGAAATCAAACGCGCCCTGGAAATGGAGAACGAGTCTCGCCGCCGCGGATGGGCCGAACTGTTCCAAACCGCTGGGATGCGTCGTCGCTCTCTTGTAGCAGCAATGCTGGGCCTGTTCGTCCAGTTCTCGGGTAACAACCTCATCAGCCAGTATCTCGTCCCTATCCTGGTCAAAATCGGTATCAAGGACTCGCATACCCAAGTTCGGTATAACGTTGGAACTCAAGCCTGGGGGCTCGTCATCGGCTTGATCATGGCAAGCGTCACACCCAGGTTCCCAAGGCGGAAAATGTTCTTACTGTGTGCGTCTTGCCTAGTATGCGTATACACTGCCTGGACAATTGCACAGGCACGGAATCGGATTACGGGGTCTAAAGAGTCGGGATACGCCGTCCTAGTCATGATCTTCTTGTATAGTCCGGCGTACTGCCTTGGGTATAATGCGTTGACGTACGTGTATATGGTGGAGATCTTCCCTTACTATGTGCGAACAAAAGGGCTCTCTTGGTTTCAGCTCTTTGGAAGGTCGGCAGTCATGTTTGGTATGTTTCTTGCTCGTGACTGACATGGGTCACAACTGACTCCTTTCTAGGCAGTTTTGTCAATCCAATCGGACTCGAGAATGCAGACTGGAAATACCTGCTCGTATACGTTTGCTGGCTTTGCTTCGAGGTAATATGACCACCTAATTGGCTTTTTCCTGTTACAGCGCTGACTAAATTGTGTGCAGGTCGTCTTCATTTACTTCTTCTTCCCGGAGACGTTCGGGAAGACCTTGGAAGAGTTGACATTCTGTAAGTTAACATTATACCTACTGCAATAGCAACCAGAGAACTGATTTCCTTGTAGTGTTCGAAGGCGAGGAGAAACAAAACGAACTTGCAGCCTCGACCCAGAAAGTTTTGGATCACCCAGACGTTACTGAGGTCCACGAACACGAAGTAGTACCCGAGAAGAAAGTTTGAACCAGATTTGACGAACAGAATCTTTCCTGCGTCGAACACTTCTCTGTTGCAGCCTCTTGGACTAGTTCCGGATTTTGTCGGGAATTTCCATGCTACAACTCTGAAGTAGACATTAGTTGGAGCAGCTGAGGGTTGCAGAAGAGAATGATTACCATACCCACCAATTTTCCCCTTCATGTGCAGGACTGTAGTGAGACCAATGATGAGCGAATGATGAAAAGTGGCTAGCTTTGAATCTATCTCCCAAGTGAGCCTAATTTGCAACAGTGCGGGTTAAGTGAAATTCATATTAATACAAGGTAAGCTTACCGTACTAGTATTTTGCCAGTAGAAAGCGACGTATCTACACCCGTTGGAGACTCGAAGTCCAAGTTCTCCATTTTGCCATCTTCTGGAAATTGACTGACCTTCTAGCTAGACTCCATTTAGATGGTATTTCTAGCCAAAGCAATGACGAACAGAGGGAAGAATGATTCCCATAAATGTTCACAATTCAATCATATTTTACAAGCAGTGGCCCTTGCTGATTCTGGCGAGGGTATCCGGGCTTATGTCTCTAAGCTTGCGTGGCTCTAGAGCAAATCGTTCCGATTCCTTGTCTGGCCTTTATTCTCTCTGCAAAAGGTTCCTTTTCCCGTTCGGTTGAGTGACGCGTGGCTTACCCTGTTGTTTCGTGGGGTGGGACGCCTTGTTTGTGGCATCATAGGCAACGAAATGTCGGTCTATCTCATTTTTCTACATTCCAATAGGCTGGATGGCAGTCGATGATAGAGGTTCTAGAGTTCGGAGAACAATTTACCCGGCTTTGGTAGATAGGTGTAATAGACTGATTGAAAGTAGGTACGCCTCTGTCAACTTTGATGATTAAGCGAGAAAATGTCTTGATCTTAAGTCGGGATTAGTGAGCATATCGAGTCTCATTTTAGAGTTTTTAGAGAGATATGACAATTCTGGGTCGCCTGTGTTCACATGGGAGAGAACCCCTCTGTTGCTTAGATAATGGTGTGATGATTAAGTAAACCCTTCCCAGGCGTAGCCGGCGCGCAGAATGACACTTCTTCCAGCCTAGCTCTTCATCGTAATCCTTCGCTTCACCGCTTCCCTCGCCTATCCCAATCCCTGATCTGCATTTTACAACACCATTGCACTGCCCCTGCTGCAGCAGAACAACGGTTTATACAGCTACCGTTCCCTTTTCCTGTCGAGTATGTCTCTATCGGGCAGCATCTCGCGCAAAACCACTCCATAAACTGTGCGTTCCTTGAAATTACACCAGTTAGATATCTCTAGCTAGTCCTTAAACGCAATGGTGGGCGTTCCTGGTCGCTCAAAGGGTTGTTCTACTTGCCGAAGACGAAAGAAGAAAGTAAGTAACACGATTACATGACTATATGACCAACGGTACCACCGGAGAAATACTAATCCAGTATCACAGTGCGATCTCAAACAGCCAACATGCGACGTCTGCGCCAAGGGGAAGCTCCTCTGCGGCGGCTATCAGCGAGAAATGATCGTTGTTCAAGTCGAAGGAGGAAAAGGCGTCTACAAGCCTCAGGCGATAGAGATCAAACGCCAGGCCCCTCTACGCATGCCATCTATCGCGGATATGAGAACAAGAGACTTGAACCGTGCTGCCCTCGAGACGAAATGCTTTACTACCTTCTGGGACCTATACATCCCTAAAGATAAAGATATAGGCAAATGGGGCCTGGACGCAAACAGAACTAACGCATTGGCGCGGCTGCCAGCGTATACTTCTCGTAATGTTTCCAGCAGCGACAAATTGAGATGCGCTCTGCTTGCCTTGAGTATTTCCAAGATTGGCCGAGCCAACCAAGATCGGGCTATGATAGAGCGTGGAATGGAGCTGTATGGAAAGTCGCTGTCACAGGTCACTTCCCAGCTCAGACGGCAGGCAGGATTCGATAGCATGGAGATGCTTGTAACGTGCCGGTTGCTTGCATTATACGAGGTAAATTTTCTATTTATGGAGTAAAGTCCCGTGTCAAGAAGTTGAACTGATGTGCATGCACCTTAGCAACTGAACGATACCACAACCTCCGCGCAAAATTGGCACGGGCATGTCAATGGTTTACTCCATATTGTCAAATTGCTACCTCCGGAAGTGTATTCCGTACGTCCGAAGCATGACATGTTTCTAGAAGCGCGATACGACGGAGTAAGAACTCCAAGAACCACTAGTAAAACCCACCTGACTTACCATTTCTAGGCAGTAGCTGCTTTAGTGAACCGGAAGAGTACGTTTCTCTCCTCCCCCGAGTGGATGATCAAACCATTCAAAGGCCTACGAAAGAACGTCGTGGACACCATCACCGACATATTGTTACAACTATCCGAAGTCCTTGAGGAATTTGACACTATGAGCCTCGCAGTACTAACACCAGAAACCAATGAGCGAGCGAAGAAATTCAAAACCAAATGCTGGAAACTAGACGAGCGGCTCCAAACTTGGTATTGCGACTTCATAACTAGGACTTCTTCAGCACTCCGCCCACAGGATCTCCAGCGTGTGGTGGATGGAATAAGGGCACCTCCGCCGGAAGAATTACCAGATATGCTGGCTGAATACGGGCTAGTTCCCTTGTTTGACATGGTGCAGTACTGGACTGCTTGCTCAATCTTATACTCCTCGATACTAGTCTTCTACCGAATGTTCCCCAGCACGAACCGGGAGACAGTAAAATTACTAAGCTCACCAAGAATGGACATTAAAACGACCACCCTCTGTATCGCCAGAAGCATCAAGCATTTCTTGAGGCCCGATCTCGGTCTGGCTGCAGCAGTAAGTGTAACACTGCCAATCAGCTGCCTGTCTCAGACTCTCTACTATCAAAATCTAGCATACTCAAATCAACACGAGTGCCCGAAATTCATAGAAATCCAGAACACGTTGGAGGAGATTGGCACAACGGCCGGAGGGTTTTGGATCTCCTCTTTCGTGGACGATATGTTCAAACTCGTTCTGAATCTGGTCGCGAAACCGAGGGCGGGGAATACAGACAATTTGGATGCGCGCTGTCAAGCAGTAGACAAGTACGATACGGGTGAGTCTTATGCTATGCCTATAGTATCTCTTTGCAATATAGAGAACTAATGTCACAAAGAAGCTAGTAAATAACGAAGAATACCGCACGCATTTCGAGCAAGGGGTTAATATGATTAAATCAGGGCTGCAGAGCTCTACTATAGTTGGGGAAAGGGGCCCTGGTATCCTCGAAGAAGCGGCCAGGACTATATTTTCTCCTTCGCACTGTAGCATAGATAGAGAAAATATACTACTTGAGAAGGTTCCGTTCAAGGGTATGTTGTGTTATGAGCAAGATAACTGGAACTTGACATGAAGTCATCTTACTGCGTAGTATTCCAGCCCCATGTTGCCAAATCATGTGAGCATTCCAGTGAAAAATACACTATAACCATGTGCTCAGTTACCATCCTAGGTGAAACACAGTCCTAAAATTGTGCCTGAGGGCGGAGATCACTAAAATACCCATTGTTTCCTTTATTCCACATTGAACGTTTGACCATTCCTTTGTTCTAACCTCTTTATTATTGTCCCAATCTCTCGTCAATTTGTGATTTCCCGCGTTATTCAAGTTCGCGCACGTATATAATACCTTCCCTATTCATCATTTCGGCGCAGCTTAAATCATCCATTTTATCCTATTGATCTAATCTATTCTATACCATTAATCTCACCTATTGTATCCTATTAGAATCCTATTGTTCCTATCTATTCTGTCGTATTATCCTTATCCATTCTACCCGATTGTTCTCGCCTAATAATTGAGAAAATTTTGCGTCCTCATTCACCTTCACTTCCTGTTCATTCACCGCCTCCTTGCACCACGTCGTCACACTTGTTGTCAACAGTGGAACTATAAGCGGCTTGTACCAATCGAATGAAATTTCATACACCTCCCTACATGTGGAGGGCAGTATTTTGAAAAGTAGTGTGCGTGTCTTGAAAATCCTCTTCTTTCAAGTGTGGTTGTGTCCCTGTTCACACGTCATAGACAGTGGCCAAAAAGAATGGTAACTGTAATAAAGTTTGCTTCACCCACACAACGTACCGTCTATTCACACAATAGGGTTAGCAAGCATAAAACCAGCAAGCGAACAGGCGCTCGTATTGTGCACCTTCTACACGATCTCTCACAAAGACCTCACATACAAATCCTCTCCAATATAAATCCCATCGCCCTCCAGATCTGCAAGCTCTCCAGACACTCCAGACTCCTGCTCGCTCCCACGATTTTGCCTACAGCCTCATTCCATACGACTACTTCCAGCACTCAAATAGTCGAAAAAAAAATACGAGCTTCGAGACATTCAATACGTTAAAATGACGGTCTCCAAACTCGACCTCTCTTCGCTCTCAGAACTCCCTACAGATGTCGCAAAAGACTCGCACTACAAGCGGTCTCGCATCTATGATATGACCAAGGAGTCTCTTCGCCACAAGACCAGAACCATGTTTGTCACCGCCAGTCGGGGACATCAGCGCGGCGGCCTCGTTCCCACCAAGAAGACTCGGCCAGCGCTTTGCCACCGTCGATACAGCATCGACGTGAGCACCAACGGCTGGGGCGACAACGACGCGACTGGCTGGGACCTCACTGACGATGACGACACTGCTATGCCCAGCGCTCCGGCGGCAGTCTTCGTGCCGCTCGAGACCAAGCACGAAGAGACCGATGTTCCCATTCCTCGCGCGGCCATGTCATCCCTGCCAGACCCCGTCCGCTTTTTCGTAGATCAGAAGAGCGTCTGGCCTCAAATCAACGGCGCGACGTTTCTCGAGCTCGAGAACTCTTCCATCGCGAACGAAGATGTGCACCTCATCACTGAAACCGGGGAAGATAGCTGGTGGCGCGACGACATCCTGAATGTTGCGCTCGAGCTGCTCTCCGAAAAGTATGGATGCAAGGCCCGCGGTATCGAAATCGTCAACTGCTTCATATCATACATTCTCTACCGGGTCGGCAAAGATGGAGACATCGACGGCAATGACTATGCCAACTACGACGAGGAGAAGAGGCGTCTGATGGGCAAAAAGTGGATCTTCTTGCCCATCAATGACGGATTCATGGAAGGCGATCCAAGCACTGCCCATGGATGCCACTGGGCATTTGTCGTCGTAGACCGTGACGGCCTTACCGCCCTCTACGTGGACTCTCTCTTTGGCAAAAGTTGGCACTTTCGAAATCTCGCCAGGACCGTTGTCGCGGGAGTAGGAAACATTCTGAATGTGAAGCTGCACTTCATAGTCGATGAGAGCGCGCCAAATCAGAACAGCTCGAACACCTGCCGAAACGACTTGGGTCCTTGTGGGCCGTTTGTCGTGACCGCGACCGAACTCTTCTTGCAGACGATATGCTATTTCCAGGATTGCGATCGGGAGCATGAGTGCTTCGTAAGGTTTGACGAGGATCTGTGTAGAACGTGGAGATTCAATTCGATGAGAGTCCGCCATAATGTTCTGAGAGACATCGGCTGGAAAAAGTGCCAGCAAATGATGCAGAAAGCCGCTGTAGATCACAACGAGGCCGCCTTCAAGGGAGTCGAGCACCTTGTGATTGAGGAGTTCGAGCCGTCAGTCGTCGATGGAAGCGACTCGGAGAACGAAGATAGCGTCGCCACGCTTGTCGAGGAGATAGAACAGGGTACCGGAGACGAGGAAGCCGAAGCCGAAGAAGACACAGACGATGCACTGGCCGAGACCTATTAGAGCTCCAGCGAGAACGGCGGTGTTGGCTTCGTGGGGATACTCCTGGCTATGTATGCCTACGGAAATTCCATTGCATCGCTTCCAATGGCTTTTCTAGTGAACCATCTTCCCAATGGCTTCTTTGTGTCAGTTCATATACCTGCAATAATAAATAGTTTGATATTCATTGGATCGAAATTTGAAACTTGGTGAATTAATGTCCATCCCTCCGTCAAAGAGACAACTTGTGTCGCGAGACACTTTCACGACTGGACCTCCGGGTCTTTCATCTACAAGCTTGCGAGGCTATGGTTGACGCATTGCGATTCTGCAGCTGTTGTTCCTCTAGGCATCAGTCTCCGACAAGGGCAGACGCGGTGTTGGTCATGCTGCTGATCGTTTTGTCGACGCCATCAATCGCACCTTCAACGATAACCCCTGTCTATCCGCGACATTAGATCTCTTTCAAAGACTCAGCGGGCTAGGAGAAGAGCCCGGGCAAGGAAGATCATGTTTCTAGGCTACAAAGGTCGCTTAAGGCGAGGAGTATGCAATCTATGTATCGGATCGTACTGAGATTTACAAAATGTCTATCAAAGTTTGTCTCCTAAAATCGCTGTGTTACAAAGGGGCACGTTCTATAAACGTCTACGGCCATGTGTCCAGTCTCGCTCCCAAGCGGGTGACCGCCGCCTCTCCGCCGCCCTTTCCATCAGCAATCGCTTCTTGTTCTCTTGCTCGAGCAGCATCAATTACATCTGATCGACTTCGAGGACGTCAGCGCCCTCTTCAAGCAGCAGCTTCACTATCTGCCGGTGGCCTCTTTCTGAAGCTGCCTGGAGTGCGTTGCCGTAGCGTCCACCCTGCGCATTAACGTTGGCGCCCTTCTTAAGCAGCACCTCTACTATCTGCTTGT